>PVJI01003551.1:0-122492 GCA_004026765.1 Micronycteris hirsuta
CACACCAATTTTGAACATTTGTCAACAATGGAATTCTGTTAGATTTTGAGTATAAGTGCCTGTCTTCCCAGAAAGACCATGGGATCTTCTAGTGTTTGTGGTCTGATCATTTTTGAATTCCCAGAGTATACCAGAATACCCAAAAGAAAGATTTGAAAAAAAATATGTTGAGTTGAATTAAATGAATCAGGTACCTAGCAAAAAAAAAAAAAAAAAAAAAAAAAAAAAAAAAAAAAAAAAAAAAAAAAAAAAAAAAAAAAAAAAAAAAAAAAAAAAAAAAAAAATATATATATATATATATATATATATATATATATATATGCAAACATATATATATATATGCAAACATATATATATATATATCTTTTTTCTCTGAGAGCCTGCATTAATAAAATATCTGTAAAGCAATAGGTATACATGTATGTCCAGGATGATATTTAAATTCATAGAGCGATCATCTGAAACATCCACGAATGATACATACTAAGAGTTTTTCTCTACAGGGCACCCATGTGCCCTCTATGGCAGCTTTTAAAAATCTCTGCTTATTATTTTAATTATATAAAGACATGATATTTCAAATTATCCAAGATTTTAGTGTCTGAGCAAGTGGGAAATCCTCTTGAACACGGCTTTAAATCTTCTTGGCCTCATATCATATTCCAGCCACTGCTGCTGCGAACAGTTTCACACAGGCTTTAAGCAGCTTGGCACAAGTGTTATCTGACAGAGACTTGACAATGCACAGCGGGGCCTCTGACTTTCTGCCCAGAGCTCCTCCAAGGCTGAGTGTGTGAGCCCTGTGAAGGGTTTGGCAATTGCAATGCACAATACTTATGTGTTGGAGGGTGAACTAACAGATAAATGATTTCCGTTTCTACTCCTCTGTTGGGTGGTTCTGACACGTACCAGAAGACTTCTTAGAACTCCCTTGGATCAAGCAAACAATCTCCCCTTGAGTGGCCAATTCAGAAACATATTTTTGGATGAACTCTCCCTCTTGCACTATCTGCTCTAAGGTCCTTTTTTCTGGCTCTCTAAATCACATTTCCAAATAAACCACTTGCATATTAACTCAGAGTCTGCTTTGGAGAAACATGGAGTAAATATTGAATCTCTTTTTAAGTTAAAATATTCTTGGTGCCAAATGGTTCCGTGAATTGCAAAGGGCTAAATAATAAATAATAAAATAATTTAAAAAGCAGACACACTGATGATAAAATCCTGAAATTTCAATGAAAAAAAATTGACTTCACAGAACATGTGAGTTAAAATTTTCCAGGAATTTGAATAGAAAAAGGAGATGGGAAACTTGCATTGTCTGCAGTGCTCAGCGGTAAACATAAAACACATTCTGGACTCCCTTTAACTACAGCAGTTGGTACCATCATCATGTATGGATGGCAATGTACATTTTGCAACACAGAATCCTCCCTACAATTAAATTAATATTATTAATTTGAAATGCACTGGCATTGTAGCTCAGCTGATGGTTAATGTTTTATATTTGTCTTTGTTTTTATGGTTATATAAGAACTATACACATAAGAAATTCAAAACTAGACCAAGTTCTGTATTTGTTTACATAACAGTATAGTACACTATTTTAAGTCATCACTTGGGATTTATGAGTAGATTTCCCCAAAATGTATCTATATGTTAACATTTATACATTGTTCAAAGGTGAGGACCTGTACTAACTCCCTTGGGATTATTTGTCACAAATAATAGAAAGGCAGGAACCTATTTCCTGTAATCAAGGACTGTCACTTTATATTACATTATAACATTTATTTTTATTAAAACTAAAATAAATTATTTCCAAGTTTTCTCCAAGTTTTTTTTAAGAGTAAGATGACAATGCATGTGAAATCTAAAGTTCATCTACTTGAAAGACCTGTCTGTATTCACTCAAGATCAATGTAACCCAACAGCTGTTTCTGTTTTAAAGGTCATTGAGAATTTATAAACAGTTAGGTCTTTCCTGTTTTCCTTAAGCTTAAATAGTTCTGTAGCATCTCCCCCCAAATTGATATGTCTCAGGAGCAAATCCAAAGATAATAAATATATAGACAACACAGCCCTCTATAGAATGTTCTTTTGTAAGAATTGGAGAAGCATGTGGTAGGCTTTGTATCCACACAGCCTAGGTTCAAATCCTCTCTCTGCCACTTATTGTCTATATGACATATATGGTTTTAGAAAAAACTACGTATCAATTTTGACTCTCAGTTTCTTATCTAGAGAGTAAAGTAAAGAATATTAGTAATCTATGAAAATAGCTTTATTTTCAAACAGTGTCTGAGATGTATAGAAAAGAGGAAGAACTGAAATAACTATATACACATATTTACATATACATATCACTGTCATATATTTATATATCATTTATATTATATGTGCCTTTAACTGTTTCTCTAGTTAATGCTCTACATTACCCTATTCTTTTTCCCTATAAAAGATATAAAAATAAAATAAGGAAACAATTTGAAAACAAAATTATACATTGATTTAGGTTTTGTGAAAAACAAACAAAATAATGCATGAAAATGGCTAATCACGGTGTCTAGCAAAGAGTAAGTACCCATTGACTCTTGATCTTTCCTTCTAGAATATGAAAAATATTAGGATTTTCTTACTTAATAAATAACAAATTAAAAATAAGAAATGAAATTATTTTAAAACTAAATTATTGACCACATTAAAGGAAACATCTAGTGGCATATTAGAATAATAAGCAACTTGGTAAGATGTAGGATTTATGTTTTTCATGTGAAAGAAATGGCCTCGATGATCTGATGAATGGCTGGAAACACAGAGATTAACCTGCAAAATTGAAGTAAACCAGGCTCCAGAAGGAAAGAAACAGGCCAGTGTGGTCTCTGCTTTTATCTGGTGAAGACTGGTGAAGAATAATGTCAGGTTAGGGATCTCACACTACACAATTAGTATCATCTTTCTTTTTCCTTTCTTTCTTTTTTGGTTGCTCTCATTGCATTCAATTTCATTTTCCAGCATTATTCCAGCAGACTCTCATTGCTCTTGAGTCACAGATTTGGCCAGGAAAGGTGGGGAATGGGTTTTGTTTGTTTGTTTGTGTTTGTTTACGGATTACCAACCTCATTAGATTTGTTCAGTAAAGGGGATTATAAGAAAATCTCCCAAGGAAAGTTGGGTTTCTCTTACCAGAGAAGCAAGGAATGTTTAACAAGGCAAATATTATAAATGTTTACTATGACTCTGAGTCTGTAACCATCACATACTCACGGATTTAAAGCCAGAAAATGCGTCCAAGAAACAGGTAAAGAAATATGACAGGTAATGAAGACGCCCCCATCAGCCCGGTGACTGCACCTGGGATATTAAGAATTAGCTGTGTGCCCTCTCTGTCTACCCACTGCAGCACTGTCCTGACAGAGCGCAGCATCAGAAACCCCCTAGCTCCGAGTAAAAGGTAGGACCACCTACTAACTGACACCAGGAGTAGAGCTACCTCTGGCTTCATCTTAATCATTGTTAAGCTTTGATAATTTTTCAGATTTTATTTCCTACTGTTGAAATCTCTTTGGTATGTATATTTGAAAGTGTGCTTTTTCTTTCTTTTTTTAATTTTATTTTTTTCTATGACAGAAGCTGAAAAGAGCTATGAAATTCAATTATTCTCGTTCTTCATGGTTTATCTATATGAAACAGGCCACACAGCTGAAACACAGAAGCATCCGTATTCCCATTTGGGTGGCATCAAAAATACTTTGTGGAATCGGTATCAGGAGGACCAAACATCTCGATCCCATTGACAGTTGCCATGTGTGCTAAAGCCAAAATATGTAAGGGGAAGGCTCACAGTTATTGTCTGAGATGGGTATGAAATTTTCCAGCTCTGCTGACTGAAATCACAATAGTCAGATGCACGGGTTATTCCAGTCACCTTCTCCACTGGATACTTTGTTTAAATGGACAAATCAGGATAGATGTTAAGTGGACAAACCAAGGTGGATATTTTTCTTTTTAGTAACAGGTAGATACTCCCAGAAAATGGTGGCTTTGATACTGAGGTTCATTGGATGGCGATGTAAGGATTATGGAATACTTACTTTTAAGCAGAGTAAATAAGCAATCAGGAAAACCTTCAAACAGACTGTAGTTAGTATATTATAAAGCTTTCTAGAACTTTATTTTTTAAATATGCTTTGTAATTTCTATTTCCTTTCTGAGCACAGGAAACTATTTCCAGTAGTCCCCCCTTATCTGCAGGGGAAATGTTCCACGAACCCCAGCAGATACCTGCAACCACAGATATTATTGACCCTTTATGTGCTATGTGTTTTTCCTATACATACATGTCTACGATAAAGTTGATTTCTCAGTTAGACACTGTGAGAGATTCACAATGAAAAGGAAGAATGGCCTTGGCTGGTGTAGCTCAGTGGGTTGAGCGCGGGCTGGGAACCAGAGGGTCCTGGTTCGATTCCCAGTCAGGGCACATGCCTGGGTTGTGGGCCAGGTCCCCGTGAGGGCCATGTGAGAGGCAACCATACATTACTGTTTCTCTCCCTCTCTTTCTCCCTCGCCTCCCCTATCTCTAAAAATAAATAAAAATAAATAAAATCTTAAAAAAAAAGAAAAGGAAGAATGATAACAATATGCTATAATAAAAGTTATGTGAATAGGGCATTATTAAGTAAAATAGGGTTACTTAGAGATAAGTAGCAGTTGATCTGAGATGGCTATCGAGTGATTAATGGGCAGAGAGTATATGCAGTGCAGATGCTGGAACTGGACAAAGGGATGGTTTACATACTGGGCAGGGCAGTGTGGGACAACAAGAGATTTCATCACATTATGATGAATGGAACACAACTTAAAACTTATAAATTGTTTATTTCTGGATTTCTTTAAATGTATAATTTTATTTATTTTATTTTTTTTTTGTTATTATTGTTCAAGTACCATTGTCTCCATTTTCCCCCTATCACTCCCCCTCACCTTCATTTAATACTTTCAGATTGGTTGACCACTGGTAACTGAAACCAAAAAAAAGAGAAACTGTGGATAAGGGAGGACTACTGGAGTTTGAATTTTCTCAAAGGAGGGAATTCTAATAGTTTATTTGGAAGGTAATCCAAAGGAATCATCAGTAGGGGTTGGACAAATAAGGCAGAGAACGGGATGATCCAGTAATGGAGCCTTATCAAGACATTACCACTGCAGACAACGGAAGCTTAATTGCAATGGAGAACCAGAATCAATCATGCTCCCTGAGGTGTGGGGGGTTAGGATATTACCCACCAACTTCCTGTCACTGGTTCACAATTTATCTTGGAGGTTCTAAACCCCAGCACTTTCCAGTCAGCCTGCCCTGGACAGAGCCAGCTCTGGTGGCCGGAGAAAGCCTTTAGAGTATAAAAACTGTAGGTGTTTGTGGCTGGAAGTTCTATCATGCCAAGGGGACATAGGCAAGTCTTGGAAAGTCTCCTGCAGAGATTTATCAACATTTCTATTTTTATATGAAAAAAAAAATAAAGGGCAAGAAATTTATGTGGTTTTTATTTCAAGAATACAAAGAAGTCTACTAGGCCCATTGGCATGGAATACACATTAATGCCTATTAAACTTGAAACGATAAAGTAAACAAATCTATTTTGCTTTGTGTCCTTAATCTTCAAATCTAAATAAAGATAACAAAGAGTGCCAATGTCCATTCCCACTTTCCATTTCCTAGTCATATACTGTTCCAGCAATGCTATGAAAACACTTCCAAAAGTCGTAAATAAGTACTATTTTGCCCTGGCTGGTGTAGTTCAGTGGATTGAGTGTGGGCCTGGGAACCAAGGGGTCACTGGTTCGATTCCCAGTCAGGGCACATGCCTGGGTTGCGGACCGGATCCCTAATTGGGGATGCACGAGAAGCAACCACACACATTGATGTTTCTCTACTCTCTTTCTCCCTCCCTTCTCCTCTGTCTAAAAATAAATAATAAAATATTAAAAAAAAAGTACTGTTTCATAATTTTAATGTAGAATTTGGAAGCCGAAAGAATCACACCTACACCATGTTTCTCACAATGCCTTTGCTACCCATAATCACAGGTTAGTTCACCTGGCTCTGATCAGATATGCAATTTCATTTCAGTTAGAGTGTATCATTATATTGCATTATATCCTATTAACAATTACTAGGTGCTACCAGTCTGAAAGGTGAATGTGACTTTTTCTTTATCTTGTTACAGAGATTAACTTGAGAAGGAAATGTTAATCTCTGTAATATAAATGTTGCATATATTGAAATTTAGTAATAATTTTTTTAGTAATTATCATTGATCCACATGATTTTTCATACCATTTATCCACATTGTACTAGTTTTTGTTTGTGGTAAAATGTCATATTTACTTATTTTCCATGCATTTTAATAAAAGATTCAAACATACATCTAAATTGGAAGATGTGTACAGTATGCACCTAAATATCCATGATTTATATTCCAAAATTAACATTTGACTATGTTTGTCTTATCACATAAGTATATTAATTTCCCATTAGTGTTATAATAAATTACTACAAGTTAGTGGCTTAAAACACACAAATTTGTTATTTTACAAATCTGGATATGAGAAAACAGAAGTGGGTTTCACTGAGCTAAAATCAAGGTGTTGACAAAACTGTGTTCTCACTGACCCATTCCCTTTCTTGAGGCTCTAGGGAAGAATCTGTTCCCTTGCTTTTCCTGGCTTCTAGAGATGCCTGAATTGTGTGGCTTGTGATCCCTCCTCCATTTTCAAATCCAAGAACACAGTATTTTTTCTGACTCCAATCCTTACTTCCCTGTCACATCTCCTTCTCTCATCTATTCCATTCTTTCATCTTTTAAAAATCCGTCATGGTGATATTTGACCCAGGATAATTTTCCTACGTTTGGATCCATAAGTTAGTGACATTGGCAAACACCCCAATGTCATGTAAGCTAACATCCCCAGTTTTGCATTATATGCCTATTGCTCCATCTATGCTCTGTCCATTCCTTCTTCCATGACCAATCCATTATGGGGGTGCATTTTTAAATGAACTGCTGAATGCTTATTCCTAAGGGTCCACTCTCTATTCTTTAATTCTCACTGCTCTGTAAGGAAATGTTATCTGTATTTTTAAACTTCATCTAACAAATAATATATTTTACAAGTTTCTCATAATTTTTCAGGAATTTGTGTAAATGCTTAAGCAGTTTTGCTACTCTATGCATATATTTTTATTAATCTGCCTAGTGTGTTAACACAGTGTGCAGATTTATAGACATTTGTAATATTTGTTCTAACATGTTTTCATTTGCTGCTTTATGTAAATATTTTTCTTTCAAGAAGCCAATATGAAACATACCTTACAATATTGATTGATGAATAGAGAAATAAAATCCATGTTTCAATAGGGTGTTTTATTCTATTGAGCTAAGAGAAATGCATAGAACACTTGGGTAAAATGCCCATAGTCATATAACTAATGTGTAGTCAAACTAAGATCGACACAATCCTTCTGAGCTTTATGCCTCGGGCTCTGATAGACAGGAACCAAAGAACTCATCTTATTCCATCTGGAGGTAATAAAGGGAGGCTTTCTAATAGAAGTAAGTTCTTTTTTCTTTTTTTTCCCCTCAATTATACAGTACAGTGTTTTCAACCACATTCACCATGTTTTACATTACATTCTCAGAACTTTCATGCCTTACAGCTGAGAATCTGTACCCTTTGACCAGTCCCTCCCTGTTTCTTCCATCCTCCAAGCCTGAGAGCCACTTTCTACTCTCTGTTCCTAAGAAGTTGATCTTTTCCTTTATCTTTTTTTGTTTGCTTGTTTTTGATTCACTATATAAGTGACATCATGCAGTATTTGCTTTCCTCTGCTGGGTTTGCTTCACTTAGCATAATGCCTGCAGGGTTCATCCATGCTCTTGCAAATGGCAGGATTTTATTCTTTCTCATGATTCCTCAATAATTTTCTATTGTGTGTATATACCACATCTTTGTATCCATTTATCAGTTGACAGATAACTTAAGTTGTTTCCATATGAACATAGAAGTGCAACTATCCCTTTGATACCCTGCTTTATTTCCTTCTGCTATATATCCATAAATGGGATTGCTGGATAGTAAAGTATTTCTATTTTTAATTTTCTGATGAACTTCAATACTATTTTCTGTAGTGGCTTCACAAATTAAGGTCACTTCTAAAAAACAAGTCAGAACCAGTCAATAGTAGAAATCAGATTAGAGTTTTCCAGACAAAGGAAACAGAATGCAGAAATATCTAGAGTGCTGTTTCTCAGGGGAGAATTATTTCACCACTTCCCCACTCCCAAGGGGCGTTTGCTAATGTCTGGAGACATTTTTTACTTGTCACAGCGGGATTGTGACTAGTATGTAGTGGGTAGAAATCAAAGATGCTGCTATGTATACTGCAATGTGCAGAAAAAAACACAACAAGAATTTATCTGGTCCAAAATGTCATCAGTGCTGAGGCTGAGAGTGTGCGTGAATGCCTGAAGAATGACATAAACAGGAGACAAGTATTTTCAGTGGCTAGGACAGAAGAATTAGGAGAAAAGTCAGAGTGATGAGCATGGTAAGACAGCTGTATGGTACTCATGAATAGTTTTGTAAATTACCCAAAGGAGTCTAGATTTCATCCTTCAAGTAATGGGGAGCCAAGGGAGAATTTTTCAATAGTAGGATGACTTGAAAAATCTGTATATCCTTAGCAGAAAGGGTGGCTTATGAGAACAAAACAAGATATGCATTTGAAAGCACTTATAAAATTCTGCACAAATTTTAGGCATTGTCATTTCATATAGTCAGGCCTCATTCTTAATGTACATTGATATGCAGTGATATTTATTAGAGCAATTATAAAATCACACCATAGATAAGATCATCTATCAGTGATCACTCCTATGATCTAATAATGCATTGTTACCACACCCCTAAATAGCTCAGACATATACTCTTTGATTTCTGTAAAAATGCCACTTCTTGTTCTCTTCATAGATATTTACACTTTTAACTCACGATATATGCATTCACACTGTCAACCTGTCAGCCTACTAAGCCCTCTCTGCTCCAGCATACACCCTGCCCCCAGTGGTTCATTTTGCTTTGACATCAACAGGGGTACCCATCATGTTGCTCACTCAGATGCAGAACACTGCATAATAAGACCTGAAATACATATAAATCAATATTTTTCTATTAATTTCTTTCCCCATATTCCCATTCACTTTTCTCTTATTATTCTCTCATTGGCTATACATTTGAAATCCTGGGTTTTCAATCTTGAGGCTCTCTCCTTTTCAATTCATTTCCAAGTTTCCACAGAAGGAAAAATGAATGGAGTGTTGTCCAGAAAAGGATTTAATGAGCAGTGTCAGGAACTGGCTTTCCTAATGTCTGCCAACATGTATTTGGACCGCTATACCTGTGATCACGCCTAGCTGGAAGGTAGTTTGGGAATGCAGTCCAACGGTGCCCTGCAGGAAGTCTAGGTGGATTTAGGGGCCAGCAACCCAGGCTCTGCCACACATTCTGACTCTGCCACTTTGCAAACGAGACAATTGATATTTCAAGAGAGTCCAATGCACTTGACAATGTTCACACCATGAAAGTAATTGCAGCCAGTCTAGAACCAGTTACTCTAACTTCTTGGTTGCTACATTTTCTGTCAGTAATTACACTTAACAAAAACATGGAGAATAAATAAGTAATTATTTTTATAGAGTTCTAAAAGACTAAAGTTATTAAAAATTTTGGTACACTATTATTAAAGGTCACTCGCGACGATTAGAATATGCGATTAATCAACACATAATTACTTAGTGTGTCAATTTAAAAGAAGTAGACCGTGGCTTTCAATTTGTACTGAAAAGGGCAAATGAAATAGAGCCTCCCTCTAATCTCACATTAATGAAAATTAATTAATGAAAGTGTAGTTCAATTGCAAGAAAACATTCAGGGCATACGTATGTGTCACTTTAATTAGAAATATGTAATTCTATTATCTTTTATTTTAAATAAATTTGAATTTTATGTAATTAGACCAACAGCACTGGTGAAAAAATGACACTGTGTCCCAAATAAGTTGTGTGGACTCCAGCCTTCATTAACCTTTATTTAGATGAGCTATTTCAGAAAGGTCGATGGGACCAGGAGTTTCGGAAGTTTACCGAGACTGAGCTTGGCAAACGAAGTTAAGCTTCCAAGTCCTAGAAACTAGACTTCGCTTTCCCGTTTGACTATCCAGTTCTCGAAGCCTTAAGCTAGTTCACAAAACTTTTTTTTCTCTTTCCTTTTACCTAGACACTGATATATTTAATTATGTTTTTATTAACTGTGCAATTAAAATATAATTATCTTGTTTATTGGTTTTCCAACAGGAATGGGGTTTCTACAGCTTTTAAGGAGAAAGGCTCAGTAGGATTAATTTTCAATTAGAATGTACCTGGAAATCCCTTATATGTGATTTTTACACCAATGCTTTAACCATAGAAATGAAAATACACTAGACTTACCATCCATTATTTCATAGGACACAAATACAGCAGCATATTATGATAAATTGAAGATACTGCATTTAATTTATTTTTTCAATCAGTGAATTAAAGTATATTAAATACTAAAATATCTCAGAAGTACAAAAGGACAAAATAAAAAGGCAAGAGGGGAGAGGGCAGGGGATTACGGTGGAAAGGAGGAAAGGGACTAGACAAAGAACATGTGTGACTGAGCCTGACATGGACAACAGTGTGGGAATTCACTGTGGGAGCAGGAGGTAGGATGGGTGGAGCAGGGGAAAGGAGTAAAAGGTGGGACAACTCTAACAGAATAACAATAAAAAATGATGATGTAAAAAATAAAGTAAAAAAGCAAGACAGTACAAAGGCAGCAGTTAAGGAAATGATAATAACAACAATAGGGAAAAGAGGGGAGAGAATTCTAAAGCCTCTACTATTTTACAAATAGTCAAGCCCTAGGGAGTAAAAGTGGGCTCAGTTGATGGTAATATTGGAGATTTCTGGAGTGAACATTTCTAAACCTCCATTGTGTATATGGTTTAGAAATTTAATTGAGTCCTGGTCAGTGTTCCAAAGGAAAAGAAAATATACTGAAAATAAAGACTAGGAAAAGGTTTGAAAAGCTATGAAATCTCTATGAGGTTAGTAATCCAGCAATCGGAGCTGGATATATAAGAACTGTGTCATATTTACCTCAGATTCACCACCATATCTAGTCAATCACCACTGAATGCTATGAATTGATGAGTTTCTAACTAACTTACACACATGAGCCTCAAACTATATTAATATTCAAATGGTAGTCATAAGAAAATATGAGAAAATAGCCTCTGGCTCAGTCTCATGAACTACATTGTACACCCCCACACACCAAATACATATTTTGAATACTTACCCGCAAAGTGACTGTATTTGGAAATACAGCTTATGAGCAGATAGTAAAAGTAAATAAAGTCATAAGGATGAGGCCCTAATCCAGTAGGTCTGGTGTCCTTCTAAGACAAGGGAGAGACACCAGAGCTTTTTCTCTCTGCCATATGGGAACACAAGAAGAATGTGGTCATCTGTTAGCCAGGAAGAGACTCACCACACCCAACCATGCTGGAAACTTGACCTTGGACTTCCAGCCTCCATAAGTATAAGAAAATAAATATCTATTTTTTAAACTACTCAGTTTGTGGTATTCTATAATGGCAAACTAAGCATACTAATATACTCACTTATAATAAAAGATCAACTTTTGCCCTTCTTCTCTTTATTCTTAGTGTGTAAAAGGTAAGCTCCTGGACAATGCAGCCCCTGTGTTTGAGGACACAATTCCAACTAAAGTGGCAGATAGATAAAGATGCGCCTTTGATCTCTTCAGAAAATGTATGTAGTTGACCTTGTGTTTAGCAGAGCTATTTCAGGGTCATTTACCAGGTTTGCTGACTTAGAGAAAAGTTAATTATAGTTTTTGTAATTACAAATCAAATATTGAACAGGAGAGTAAGACAGTGATCATTCTAAAACATACTGTCATTTCACACTCTTCTGAGTGGACTGGTTGTCTAGTCAGGGTACAGAATGCACCAGTGGTTAGTATAATACAATGCTGGGCATGTGGGAAAGTATTAAAAGAATTTAGGAAACAGCCCGGCTGGTGTGGCTCAGTGGATTGAGCACGGGCTGAGAACCAGAGGGTCCCGGTTCGATTCCCAGTCGGGGCACATGCCTGGGTTGAGGGCCGGGTCCCCAGTGAGGGCCATGTGAGAGGCAACCATACATTGCTCTTTCTCTCTCCCTTCTCCTCTCTCTGAAAATAAATAAATAAAATCTTAAAAAAAAGAATTTAGGAAACAAAAGAGAAAAGGGAGGAGGGAAGGAGGAAAGGAAGAATGATAGGAAAGAAAGAAGAAAGAAGGGAAGAAAGAGAGAAAGAAAGAAAGAGAGGAAGGAAGGAAGGGAGGAAGGAAGGAAGGGAGGGAGAGAGAGAAAGAGAGAGAGAAAAAGAAAGAAAAGCTAAAGTTAGGGAGGGAGGGAAGGGCAGAAGGAAAGATAAAGCAAGGAAGAGAGAAAGGGAGTTAGGAAAATTGTTTATTAAAACTTCAAGCAGAATCAGTCCTGGTTCTATTGACTAGGTAAAGTGGATATAATATATGTTTAATAAAACAAATGAATACCTAAATTCAGGGACTAGATAATATTTTAGTCATGTTCAGTTTAGGGTTTTACTAGGACTAGATAACTAGGATAAGTCAATTAATCAGACATTTATACCCAACTGACATAATCTCCGTGAGGAGCTATTGATGACGACCTAAAGGAGAGAACTTAAAATGGACTTGAAGGGAATGGTACCTCTGAACACAGGACCACGTTATGAACAATGACTTTTGATAAGAGAACGCGATGTTGGGCTACGGGGCACATGGTGCACATTCATACTGTCATTTATCTGTTACCATTTTCACGTTGATAGGGGTTCTCATGTATTTTTGAGACTTTTTTAGTGCCTCACTCAGCAAGATACAGAGTCTTTCCCTGACCAAGTGCACACCACTCTGACAATCCCCCCTGGGCTCCAGACCAGGACAAACTCTTTACTGATCCCCCATTTCACTCAGAGTAGAACCCCAAATGATTTGGGTTTCTACTTCTTTCCCTTCACTTTTTAATTCTCTCCTTTCCATTTGCTCTGTTCCAGCCACATTTTGTTGTTCCTCACACTTATCTAGCCTATTCGCATTTGAGGGTCATTCCACTGCAAAATTTCACTTCCTAGAATACTCTGTCCCCCAGGTATAAGCATGACTAATTACCTCATTTCCTTGACACCTTGCTCATATGTCACCTAAGATTGACAATGCCATTATTCTCCATTGCCCTCCCATTTTCCTGACCCATCTTTGCCACTCTGCATGTTCTCTGTCTTGGGGCTTGGCAGCAAATGGGTGGCATCACCAGGGCTCCCTGGCCAGCTGTCTTCTATTGGTTCAGACGATAGCAAATATAAGTAAGAGATCAGAGAGTGGAAGGAGAAAGAAGTTGGGGTATATTCTCCCCTCTCCTCTCCTTGCATTTCTGTTTGCAGTTCTGAAGGAGTGTACCTGTGACCACAGCTCCAACAGCTTGGCCCTTTTGACATGGCTCTAGCTCTCCACAGTCTCTGATAACAGTTGTTTTCTCCTTTCCACCTTCAAGTTTAAGGACAGCCACAACTTTCTGCCCTTGCTAGCCACTGAGTGCACAACATTCCTTCACCTAGCTTACATCTCTACAAATAGCTCCTTTGTCAAATTCTCTTTAGAAACCTATTTAAGTGCACTTGCTTTATTATGACTTGACCTTGTATAATAAACTTGCCATGTGACCTCTTAAAAGACTGTTACCTATTGCCCTCTATCTTCAGTGCTCAACCCCCTTTCAGGGTCTGAAATTTCTCAATTTTACTACATGTCCATCTCAAGTTGGTAGGGGACTCTGATCCATGTCTTCCTTACTCACAGATTACCTAATTCTACAGTGTCATTGGTTGAAATGCCATCAGTTGCTATGGAAAGGCACATGGAGAATCACACACTTACTCAATCATTTCTGTCTTTGAGTGATACACATTAATTCTGTTCTCACATCCCTGACTCAAACAAGGCACATGGCCATTTGAAGAGAGTAGAAACATGTAATTGTATCCTGTGCTCAGAAGGATAAAAAAGCAGAAATATTAACAATGAGCAGAAAAGCTGCCCATTGGATCTAATGGCTGGCGCTGATTAAGCTGTGGCAGATGTTACTAAAGAAATTTTTATTAATATTCTTAAAATATATATGCATGTATAATATGTGTGTATATGTACATATATCAATTATCAACTATAACTACCAATAATACAATTCATAATCCATTATAAATAATATATGCCCAATAACAAGGTAGAGGAATATAGCAAAATGCAAATTTGAGTTCTTTTGTCCACAAACTCCTTGCAGTTTATTTAAGGGGGATGTTTTGATAAAAACACTAAAATAATTGATTTTTAATGGATAAAACACTTTAATATTCCTTGTTTTCAATCATCAAAATCGGCATACTTATTGAAAAAGTTTAAAATAAATGTATGCTTTTAAATATAATTGAACAAAACTTAGAAAACTCTAAATCCAAATGTACTGATATAAAGTTTATAAATGGTGCCGCTTAGCTGTTATAGGGAATACCCAGGCCCTCCTTGAGCTGTGCAAAATAATTCTAAATTGTTACACATTTTTATGAGAAGAACAGAGCATATGGGCCAAAGTATAAAAGCACAGAGCTATTTTATATGATTTATGATGTTTTCTGCTTACCCAAGGCTCATTCTGTTCTCTTTTTACCCGTTAGTAATATAACTTGGTCATTTCCCAAGTATTTTAATATAATATTCACTTTATGTCTGCCCCAATACATTTACAAAAAATTTTCATGTTTCTTTCCAAAGAATCTGTTCAAATCACAGATTTATTGCTCCCTACATGGCTGAGTTCCAAGCAGAACTATATCAGTAATGATTAGGACCGTAAGGATCCCATGGGATAAAGGACATGAAATGGGAAATAAAACAATTCTGCTTTTCTGTCTTTGAGGTGTTTCTAAGAAACACCCATGTGGATAAATTAAGGTAAAAAGGCACATTTAAATAGTAAAATGAGGTTGGTAAACTTCTAAAAGTTGAAGTGTCTACCCTCCCCACTTTCGAAGGTTTTAGCTTATCTAATCAAATGAGAAAATCAGATTTTCCCACGTTCCACCAACTCAGTACAGAAGACAAGCAAGAGCCAAGAGCAGGGGATATGCATTGCCTGGCCAAGTGCCTCAAAAAGGAGTAACTCTTTTTTTTTCTTTTTTTTTTAGAAATTTTAAAGTTCATGCCAATAAAATGATATTGAGTTGCTTAAGCCAGAATTAATCTTTAAAGTGTAGTTTCTATAAATTTTTGAATGCATATCATCTATGCTAAGTTCCTTGTATTTGCTTGTGTTAAATAAGTCAATGAGCCGATGGAAAAAATGTTTTGAATTTACCTTCTATGTGTTGACACAAATGTTTCAATAGATTTACCTGTCTTTGTTTTTGCTAAGTCACATTGTGAAAAACAGCCATTCACAGGGATAGAAACTAATTATCATTTTTGACTTTGTGTTCTTTGAGAATACATATCATTGTATTAAAAAATACGTTTTTCTATAAAACTGTGAAATGTAGGTCTTTCCATTCTTCCGATGGCAGACAGACCAAGAAGAGTCACACTACCTCTGTGACTTTACTCTGTTTGGAGACCACACGCCTGAGGTGGTAATCCTAGAAGTAGTTCTACTATTCCTTCATAAACTAATACCTGAGAGTTTGTGGATTAGCATAAGAATGTTAGGAATAATTTTATATCGTTGAGATGAACATTGTTCACATTATGTTGATTGGTCAAAATAGTTTACATGCTTCTCTGACTTTGCCTGAAGGATTTAAGATTCTGGTCAACAAAGCAGTATGAACAAAGCAATGCAGTAGTGTTCTCATCCTAGGGTTCCATTTATTCCAGAATCCTGCCTCTAAACAAAGGTTTCCATTACCTGATATACTGAAAAGTTTAGCCTCATTCAGCCACTGATAATTAAACACACATATACACACACAAACAAGCTTAGGACATAGAGCTGGGATGTCTTCCAGTCCCTAAGAATGGACTGCAAGTCTAAATTTAGTGTTCACTAATTCATTTTGTTTGACTAAAGTTAGTGTTCACTCATTTTGTTTGACTGAATGATCTATATGTCCTCACCTTTTGAAGACTTTCCTGATTCTCAGGCTTGGGCTTAGACACTTTGCCTTTGTGATCCCATTGTCCCTGTGAGAGTTCCAGCAGAGATAGATTTTATCTTATTTTACTTAAATCACGGTTTCTGTTAATATGCTTGCTTTTCCACATTATATTCACTCCTATCATTAGACTCATTTGTTGAATAAAACAATGAATATATTGGCTAATAATAGTCATACTTTCATAAGGTCTGGAATTTTGCTTAGAGATAATGCGAAGGAACTATTCACACATCATAATCTACTATATAAAAATAAGGAACACATAGCAAAATCTGTATACTTCAAAACTCTGCAGCCCTATCTCTCATGTCTCATGCTGTCTTACTTGTTCTGTCTACTAGAGGCTATTTAATCAAATCCACCAACATATCAAGATATAAAAGAATCCTGGCAGCTTAAATGGTACTGTTCTCTCAAAATATGTTAGGGAGAATCAGTCTTTAAAAAGTGAAAAGTTCCAACTCTCCAACTATAACAGAACCACTCTGGATTCTATTGTTCTGTGTTCTATTGTCCTCCGCTGATAAGAACTGTGACTCCCAATGCCAGAGTCTTATGAAGAGGAAATGAACTATTTATTCAAAGGTTATACAGGTTTAGAATAATAATGGGATTCTGGCATTAAATCTCATTCCTTTTAGAAAAAAAACCACACACTCATAATCACACAGTCCTGCCTCCCTTTGCCAAACCAGGCCAGACAGGTGAACCATCTCTAAGGAAAAGAATAGAGGTCTGTAGCTTAGCTGGTGAGATTCTAGCTTCTTCCAGTCATATGACCTTGGCTAGGCTCCTGCATTTAATCCAAAACCGAATGGCACTTCCTCATGGCAGGCTGGCATGGGTCTTTCTGCATCTTCTCAAATGTATGGCAAAAATCCCCTTCTCCACCCCCAAGCCACATGGTTAAGAAAGCAATGGCTGCCCACACTTGGGTTTAAATCCCAGCACAGTTTTCTCTCTATAACCCCATTTCCAGCTCCTCCCACACTGGGTTACGTCTGCCCTTCCCATATCTCCCACCCTCCTCAGCTGCCATTGTTAGTCCAAGCAGGCATGACCCCATGATGGAGGAGCTGCATCCAACCCTCTCTCGCAGATGGCAGGCGCAGCAATCCCCTGTGGTTATATCACTAGTTGGAGTCACACCCATCTTCCTCATTCCCAGCTGCAGGCACAGCTACTTAACATTACTAAAACACTGGCCAATTTCTTTAAATATGCAAAGTAACTCTCAATGGCCCTGCTCCACTGCCCCTTCCCCAGCCATGTTATTGGGGGACTTCCCCATTTTGGGGGATCTCGATATTCTCTGTTACACAATCAGTTAGTTGGCTTCACTGTCCACCATCTTTAGCCTCATTAATGTAACCAAGACACCTTCATCACACTCATCACTTGGGAAATTCCAAAGCTTCTGGGAGCTCTTAATCAGGAACTGTGGACAAATACCAAATGTATGCTGTTCTTGTAAATCACAATATCACACACCCTAAGAAGAGAACCCAGTTAACTTGCACCTGGACTCCCAACCCATAGAGCCTGTGAGCTGACACATGAGTATTGTTTTAAACTTCTAAGTTTATGTCAATGTCATATGCAGCATGGACAACTGATAGACTTCCTACTCCCTGTTTTCAGACCACTGTCAAGTTATAGAAAATTCTGTAATTGGCTTGCAACCGGCATATAGTGAATAGTTAATGCTGTTTTTATATGATTTACTGAGACTAGCTAGTTTTATGAAATTTTGGTAAGTACCAAGGGAAGACACTTCACTTCTCTACACACAAAAACATATATGAGATGTTACAAAAATGTTCCTTTCTTGCTGAAGTTTACTATATCCATAACTGCCTTATAGCCAGAGACGGTAAATGGACCTATTTTAGAATATTGCCTCAGGGAAAATTTAAAAGTACCACATAAGTATTATGCACCGACTCTTCATATGGGGCTGCACTGCTCCCATTTATGTCAATAGTTTGTCATGGCTTAAATCAATACATTAATATTTTGCAGAAAGTAATGCACATAGTTTCTGCAAAAGACTATATCTAAAAAGCACAAGGAAAGTGTGCATAAAATGCAAAGGCACACACACTGACATGCACAAATTTTCTAGATGACTTTTATTTGAACTTTTAAAAAATGTTTTTTTTTCCTAGCCTGTTTTCTCCCTTTTTGTCACCCTTTGACTGATTAGCAGCTCAACAGCACCTAAAGGCAGTGGGATACGGTGTCCTCACTGTAAAATTCTTGTTTTCCAAATCTCCCTAGAGTTCTTTGCACTCAGTAACTTAAATCTAGGTCTTTCTTCTTAGGGTCCTCTTATTCCATGTTATGCTCTCCCCCCACCCTGCAGCGGATAATTTATATTCCACTAAATGGTTTGCCAGGGTTGAATAGAATATGCAGTACTATGTTTAGAGTCACTAATATTTTATTTTCTCACACAGAAATTCAGTTCAGTTTCATTGGGGATGCACTTTACATCTTAACATCTTAACCAGATGTAATCTAATAATGGGGTTAGCACTTTTTATGTTGTATTGTTTAAAGCTCAGTAGTAGTAGGCTGAATAATGCCCCTCCCCACCTCCCTGCCAAAGGGACCGTTTCCTAATCTCTGCAACCTATGAATATGTTACCTTTCATGGTAGAAGGAACTTTGCAGATGTGGTTAAATTAAAGATTTTGTGATGGGAGATGATCCTGGATTATCTGGGGGACCCAAAGTCCTTATCACAAGGGTGCTTGTAACAAGGAAACTGACAAGGGAGGATGGACGCAGAATTCAGAGAGAAGATGATGTGATGCTGATTTTGAAAATAAATAAATAAGGGGAGAAGGCATGAGCCAAGGAATGTAGACATCTTCTAGAAGCTGGGACAAGATATTTTTAGAGCCTCTAAAAAGACACAGCCCCATGAACCCATTTAGATCTGTGGTCTTTAGCATTGCAAATAATAAACAAATATTGTTTTGAGCAACTGAATTTGGGGCCATTTGTTACAGCAACCATAGGAAACTGATACAGGAGTGCCAAGATTAATTCAGGAGGTTTAGAAGCTAAGGGATCTTGTGTACTTGCACAGTCTGAGAAAGCCTATATAACTAAATATTTCTCTTGTGAAGAGGGTTTATACTTCTGTCTTTATATAAAGCTAATAACCTGTTTCATTTCTTACAATAAAAACATCTTTTTTATAGGTTAACACAGCCATTTGAAGAAGGCATGCTATCCCATCACCAAAATGTAAGGCCTTCAGCTTTCTGCCAAGAACAAGTTTCTTTAACAGTTTAAGTAGCTCTGACGCTGATAAAAGTTTTGGGTCTGGATAAGGTGGACACTAAAGATTCTGCCAGAAGCCCAGGCCAAAACCTTGTGGGGACTGTCATTTTGGATTTGTCTGGAGACCTTCCAATATATAGTGCATTTCATTCGGGGAAGATCTTGTAGAACCAGGGTCACATCCAGTCAAAATTCTCTACCTGATGCTCCATAATGAGGAACATTTTCCCCAGTGATTAACACCAACGGAAAGAGCAACAACAAAATCCATGCTCAAGTTCGAACTGAGGAAAGCCAATTGAGAGTGAGTTTGCAGACATTACTCACTAGGTAAATAGGCTTCTTACCTAGATAGGGCAAAAAGAATGCTCTGCTTAAAGGCAGCAGACGATAGTTTCTTGATCTCATCTGTTTCTCATGAGAAAGGAAAATAAATTGCAGGAAGAAGTTCAAGGGTCTGAGAATTTTCCTTTAACTTCTTGATTTCCCTCGACAACAATTCTGGCAACCGTGTGAGTTTTCCAGCCCCTGCTTGAACATCTCCATGTATGGAGATGTATCCATAGACAGCCTTTCCTTGGATGGAAAGCTAGAAAGTTCCTTGTCAAAGCTGAAAACTTCCTTCCTATGCCCCACAACGATGCTTACTTATTAAAGATGTTCCCCTGGGCACATGGGCACAATAATTCACAAAGTAAATAACCCTGTGGTACGAATCGGGGTATAGGTTCCCCTAACAATCCTCTCACTCCAGTGTTAGCTGCCGTGTTCTATCAGAAGCCAAGTGGAGGTCATGTGAAAAACAGTTATATTTTGCCTTTCTATTGTTTATGGGGGGGAGGGAATCTAATAATAGAATAAACAAATTAAGTGACAGATTCCTATTTCTTTCTATATTTAATGTTCATTGTATCCTTTCCATTACTATTTGGTCCTTTATACCCTCTTCTCCCCAGCAATTACCACCACACTCTTGTCCATTTCAAACATGAATATATTTTAGTCTTGGCTGGTGTGGCTCAGTGGATTGAGTGCGAGCCTGCAAACCAAAGCGTCACTGGTTCAAGTCCTGGTCAGGGCACATGTCTGGGTTATGGGCCAGGTTCCCAGTAGGAGGCATGTGAAAGGCAACCACACATTGATGTTTCTCCCTCTCTTTGTCTCCCCTTTCCCCCTCTCTAAAAATAAATAAATAAAATCTTTTAAAACTTAAAAAAAACATAAATACATTTTATAAAGACATGACTCTATATCGACATTAATACAAAATTTTTATATTTCATCAAGTCACTGTATTTGTTTTTGTTCCATTAAAGTAGGTTTTGCAGAATTTTCCTAGAAGAGTTGATTGAAAAACATGGGCCTGGCTTATGTGGCTCAGTAAATTGAGTGCCAGCCTGCAAACCAAAGGGTCACTGGTTCGATTTACAGTCAGGGCACATATATTAACATTTTTAACATGGCAATTGACACCTATGATGTCCAAATTTAATCATCAACATTTTTCTTTCTTCATGGTATACAGTGGATAGAAAGTTGGATTTGATGAGTTAAGATAACAGCTATTATAACTGTACTCTTCTATTATTAAGCCCTATGTAAATGTTATTGTAATACAATGTGATAATGGAAGTTTTAAATCAGAGCAAGTTTGGTGTATCTTTTACTTGTAAATAGTATACTCTGAGTTTTGGAAAGCAATGTTGGGTAATCTGATATTTATAAATGTATTGGCATATATATATATATATATATATATATATATATATATATATATATATATGAAATCTGTAAAGTCTTAACAATTTGATGATGTTCCATAATACACCAGTCACTATATTTCCTTGCCACACAACTGAATTATTTTTATATAAAATAAATTATTTTGAAGCAATCTAAAAACTGTCACATAAGTCAGGATATGTCCATGGTTTACTCTGACTCTTGTTCATATGCTAGTGAGTAATTAGGCATACCCATCTGCACACTGGTGTAAGCGTTTAAAGTACCCAAAGATACTGTTTTATGAACATATTAAGTATAGCATATATGTATCATATCTTAAGTGGGATAGACTTATTCTTTTGTCTCTTTATCTGATTGTGTTAAGTCAATTTAAATTGTATTTTTATCAGGCTATTATCTCATTGATATATTTGATTATATTTTAATTTCATTCATAACTTTAAATCCTGGCATAGTTATTGGCACATGGTTAATATACAATAATTGTCTTATGACTGAATGAATAAACTCTAATTTCTAAAATTCTATTTTACAATAATGGTCTATATATAATGTTTTAGAACATTGAAAATATAGCATTGAATTCCAAAAACCAAGCACAATGGCTTCAGGTAGCAAAAAGTTGAGTGATAACAATGATACATTTAAAATAATTTGATTACCTATGATGTACAAACCAAAGAAAATTAATTAAATCACCATACAGAAATAATAAATAACCAGCATAAACCTGTATCCAATCCCATAAATCTTAGAATGCTTGATTGTCAAAAATATTCAAATAATTTAAAAGACTCAACTGTACAATCATATTCTGCTTTGTAGAAGCACTTTTCTCCTCACGATCATTCCTAATGATAAGTATTATAGAAAGCAGTTTTAAAAACATCTAATTATTTGAGACAAAATATTATTTTTAGTCTTTATATGGTAATTTGGAGTAAATAGTAAATTATACCTCTTAAAAGCTAGAACCAAAATCTGTACCCTGCTGAACTGTTTCTGATGCAGTATAAACTACGGAAATAGTTTTTCTTTTAATCTACTGTGCTTACCAGAAATTATGGTTAGGATCAACATATATTGGTTGAATCAAAAATTTTAGATGAGGTCTGCGGACTTCTGCTCTCCTAATTTCCTTTTATGTTAATTGTTTCAGAGTAGGCAATACTAGACTGCTAAGAATAGTGATAAGCCAAGTGATTGGCATATATGGAGGACTTTTTTTTGAAGATCTTTAAACCAATGAGATGACTTTGCATCACCTAGGGAGAAAGATTGAAATCAATGCACCTATTGCATGCTTCTTTCATTTTCAGTTCATATCAGTAATAACTTTCATGCAGGGCCTTTCATGGAAATTAATGACTGGTTGTACTTAATGGACCAAGGAACACCCCCTCCCAGGCAGTCATTAATCTCTAGGAATGCCTTATCCTCTGTTCGCAATTTCTTAAATAAAAGCTTGCAAGAGAACTCAAAGAGAAATGCTAGACCTGTTCTTGTCACTGCAGAACAAATGGCAGTTTCGACTCCAAATACATCTCCAGAGACACAAATAATTTGCTATGCAGTATTTCTTCAGGATTCAACGCTGGATGGAGTTGTCCTAAAGGGAGATTTCACCAGAAGGAGAAGAAAGTAGACAGCACTTTAAAGAACTAATTTGCAATATTAGTATTTTGTACGTATGACTAACTTCAGAAGGCCCTTAGGCCCAAAAAGCTGTTTCATAAGAAACATCTGCACAAAGAAAGTGGGTCTAAAATGCCTTTATTGATAAAGCCATGGGTTCTGCATTACATATCTTGCTTATAACAATTTTGCAAACCATTTTAGCATTTGTTCCACACAGCACTACCTCTATTGATTACTTGTTGTGTACATTTCTGTCTTCCTTTGATTGACACTTCTTACTCCCATGACTTTTGTCCTTTCACTTACTGAAATGTTAATGTTATCTGCGAACATGCTTTATCTTCTTTTCTTCTTACTTTATAGCCTTAAGCCTTTAGTTACCTTCTATAAAGTGAAATCTTGCCCCAGTCTGAACTGACTCTCCACCCGACCTACTCCTTTCAGCGATTTAAATCTCAGTAAATGAGTGTTATTAAATTTCATTCTAGATAAGTCATTTTCAAAATTCTCTTTCCTTTACTAAGCCCTTAGATTCTACTCTCAGAATTACATCTCAGCTTAATCCACTGTTTGTCAGCTACATAACCACTGCCTAGGCCTCTGTGGTGTTGCCTTTGACATGGGCTGATGGGCAGGATACTTAATTTGTCTATTATCAGTCTTGCTTCCCTCTAATTGCCTTCTCCAGATAACATTCAATGATCTCCCTAAAATTCAGGACCATGTTACGCTGCTGCATAAGGCCTTCAAGGACATGCCGTTCTCTTTTAAATACAATTCATACTATTTCATATGGTTTACAAGATCATCAATGTTATGGCCTTTGCTGATCAACGGAAAAAGTAATATGATGAATGATCTTTAAATGTTTAGAAGTCTTACCTTTGTCTGCTGGGCTGGACAGACTCTAGCTTCCTGGTATTCTTGTATAATCCCTGCAGTGTGGGCAAGACCTGTGCCTTGCTCCTTAACAGTAGAGTCTGATGGCAAAGTTGACTGCATACATGTGATTATGTAACATAATCGCACCTACTTGTGTTACATAAGATGGTAGCATCTGTCTTGCTGGGAGATGCTCTTCTTTGTTGGCTTTAAAGAAGCTAGGTGCCATGGTGTGAGCTGCCATATCAATAGGGCTAGGTGGCAAGGGACTGAGAGTGGCATCTGCCCTGAAGTCAGTAAATGACCTAGATCTCAATCCACAGGCCTGCAAGAAACTGAATTCTGACAACAAACCTATGAATTTGGAGCCAGATTGTCCCCACATGATGTAGGAAAGCCTCAGGTGAGAATCCAATTTTAGCAGATATCTTGATTGCACCCTCACAGGGAATCCAGTCATGCGAGGGCTAGATTCCCTATTCATAGAGACTAGGTATTACGTATGTATCATTTTATGCTACTAAATTTTTAGTAATCTTTATGCATGGATAGGAAACAAATACATTCACTACACTTAGTAAGGAGTCGACCACTGCTTTAAAAAGTCCAAAGGAAATATTTTCAGTAAATATGTACAATAAGGTGTCAAAAACATAAAGCAAAAGTTCATGTCTTATAGTAAAACGCACGTCTACACAGACATACTTATAAAAGAACAATAGTATGGTTTTTCATTTTAAACTGCTTTAGATAATGACAGAGAAATGTGTTAGCTAAAAAGATTAAGAATTAATGTGGATTTACATTCTTACTGAGGAGAGAAAAATGGTAATTAAAATAGAAAGGAAAATAAAAGAAAATCTGTCAAGCAGACACAGTGGTGAGAAGACAGATGAGGAGCCCAAAGGGACATTGGAGTAAAAAGGAGCACTCGGCCCAAGAGAGGGTAAAATAACCGAGACTGGTAGTTCGGAGCCCTGGCTACTAATTCATATGTCAAACTATTCACATTTGAGGGCATAGAAAAGCTGCCCTGCTGCGGCCTGGAAAATTAGAATTGAAATCTAATAGTGAACTGTGTTACATTTTATAGATAAGGAAACCAAGGTCCAAAAAGCTTAAGCTGATTTTCCCCAAACCACACAGCTTACAGTGGGTGGGGACAGAAATCAAAATCAGTTTGACCACCCTTCATATGCTGTCTATGACCATGATTTATTTTTTTTTTTAATTTTGGGATAGCTGATTACGTGGTTTGATTGATATATGAAAACAACTTATTATAGGCAACCTGCTTTTATGGTAATATAATAATTTATGCTTTAAAACTAAAGTGAAAATATTTGTATTTGTAATGTCTTTTGTTCAGTGTTTTGATTTTTTCTGCCTTTTCAAAGTAAATGTTTAACAATTTACAAAGTGTTAAATCTTAAACAGATAAGAACAGTAATTTCCAGGCCCTTACACATCTTACATCAAAGCTTCTGTCCAGAAATTGGCAGCTTTATACCTCAGACACTAGGTTAACATGTAATTATCTCCTCATTGTGAAGAAGGGGAAGGTTATCATGACAAGTGATGAAAGAAGTCAACTAAAAGAATACATCCTGTGAAATGCAACAGTTAGAGGGGATATTCAACACTTTCTAGGGACTGAGAAAATCCAAAGGCTAATTTAGATCATCATCTAAACTATTTCTGATCACTAAGTCCTCAGTGATTGCTAAACTCTGCTGATCACTAAGTCCTCAGTGATTGCTAAACTCTGCTGATCACTAAGTCCTCAGTGTGAGCAGAGAGTTAACTAGCTCTCTTCAGTGGCATTGGAAGACCCAAGGTATAAATAGTGGCGGGATGGCAGGGAGTGAAAATGGAAAAATAAAAGTAATACATTGCAGTTTTATAGTATTCAATAGTTACGAACAACTCCTAAAGTGTGCTTTAACACTCACATCGTGTTCCAGCTAAGGATACTGAGACCATCCAGCCAACGCTATCATAAGCTAATTGACTTAAGGTCAAATATGTAGGTAATAATTAGAGTCGGGCTTTTGTTTTCATCTACAGTATCTTGTGGGTGAAGAAAAAAGAAATGGGCATATAGAACAAAAAGAGAGAAAAATAGGAACATTTTAAAAATGTCTAAATGGTGGCTGATTGTGCGCTATACTCACAGGCACACATTCCTGTATGGCCTGAGATCTCCACTGAATCATTTAAACTTAATCCAAACATAGCAGGAAGTTAACTGTGATATAATCAAAAGATTATCAGAATTTAAAGGGGTTGATCACTACTTTTGACACTGACACTCAGTAATTACACGACCACTTAATGATTATTTTAATTTTGCATCTATTATTACCTCTTAAATATTATACATCCAGGAAAATAAACAGAGTAAAATGAGAATAAATATGACAATCCCAATATATCAACATGTTTAATGCATGATGTTGGAAGGCTAATTAACCTGATCTGGACTCAAATTCATGGATTAGTACGTTATATCACATTAATCTAAAGGCCTTGAGATGATAGAACCTGAAATTGTTTGGCAATAGCTGTCATTTCCTTTAGGGCTTATTAATAAAGACTCATAATGAGCAAACTTTACGGAAGAACAGGGCTAGGTGTCATGTATAATGTTCTGTGCCTTCCAGGAGCTTATCATCTAACTGGGAAGAACAATGATATTGTTAATAGCATTGTTTTAAGTGCAACAAACCTTCTGACAAGTGAAAGGTTAAAGTTCACCGATGTAAGCTCCATAGTGTTGGCAGGACTTGGCTGAAGATAATAGGTCAGCAGAGAGGGCACTCCAGAGGCCCTGCCTACCCTTGTTACAGCAAAATCCTCAGAACAGAGGGGAGGTGCAAGGAGGACCTTAACATCCACGGGGGTCTTCGTGTGTACAAAGCAAACCACATACACAAAGTACAATAACTACGTTCGAAGCAGCCCATTCAAAACTGTAAGAAACGTGTGTGCTTTTATTACTCAGAACAACTTTCTTGATAGCTATTGCCTTCAGCATTCTATATGTAATTCAAATGTGGACAGGCAGCTCTCTGAGCCTGTCGATATTAACAGGGCTGCCTCACAGCTCCAAGTCCACAAGGTGCTGAGTAAGCCTCAACCTCCCCCCACCCAGGTTTTGGTGAGCCGTCTTAAAGTCACTTCTGCTCCTGAGCATTCACATCCTAGCCCTCTTCTCCAACACAGCCTTGAACTTTTCTTTTTATTAAGTGACGGAACACTAGAAGCATTATGTCATTTGGGTTGACTTATTGAAGCTCAGACTTTAGAAAAGTTGGTGAGAGATACACATAGAGCATTACATCTTTTTTCTATTAGCCTGCCCACCTTCTTTCTACCGAATATACTACACTTCTTTGTCTCTTGCAAAGTAGCCTCACTTCCTCAAACTTTGACACCATCCCATGTTCCATATCACACAGAGACTTAACTACAAACTATTTATCAAAGAAATTTTCCAAGATCTTCCATTTAAATATCATGCATATTGTCAAAGATTCAGAAATGGGCAAAAAAAGTCATGGAACGTCTTATCCTGTCAACTTTATCTGTTACGGGATATATTATCTTTTATCGTTCTTGAGCTATTTGCAACTTTCCAAGTTGTAGAAATCTGATAATAATACAGATGACTCCAGTCCATAGGGATACTAGAGTTCTGCCTGGCATAATGTAGTTGAAATTGTTCTATAGATACTGACTAATGGCACATCTAGTAATAAATTCCCTTGCCAAAATTGCTGATTGCCTATATATGTGTGTGTTTGGGGATGTCCTTTGAAATAGCTATGACATTAGTGGTTCTTTCATTAATTAATGATTTAATAAAACCTTGGGTCCATATTTTTAAAATATTTCTGTAAATGTTTTGACTTTAGCTTTTTTTATGGTTGTTCAGTTATAGTTGTCCTGCAGTTTTCCCCATTGCTCTCCTCTTCCCCTCCCATCCCAACACCTTGCTCCCACAGTCAATCCCCATGCCCTTGTCCAAGGCCATGGGTCCCCTATAAGAGTTCCTTGACTTGTCCCTTCCCCTACTTTCCCATGGTATCCCTTCCCCCCTCCCTTCTGGCCACTGTCTGTTTGTTCTTTATTTCTGTCTCTGGTTCTATGTTGCTTGTTTGTTTTGTTGATTAGGTTCCACTTGTAGGTAAGTTCCTATGGTATTTATCTTTCATCACCTGGCTTATTTCACTTAGCATAATGCTTTCCAGTTCCATCCATGCTGTCGCAAAGGGTAAGAGTTCCTTCTTCTTTCTTTCTGCTGGATATTCCATCATATAAATATATCAGTTTTTTGATCCATTCATTTACTGATGGGCACTTAGCCTGTTTCCATCACTTCTATTTGCCAAGAAACTTCAAAACCTGGGAGAAATTGACAAATTTATACAAAATAACCCTTCAAAACTGAGTCAAGAAGAAGCAGAAAGCCTGAATAGACTGATCACACTGAGTGAAATTGAAATAATAATCAAAAAACTCCTGGCACACAAAAGCCCTGGACTGGATGGCTTCGAAGTCAGCTTTTAAAAAATCTGCTCAATAAAAATTTAACTTCCCATAAAATATTCCGTACTCATTTATAAGGAGACCTCACACATTGTCTTTAATTTGGGGAAAAAATCTGGGAACGCCAAAAATCAAACTTAAAAATTTTCAAATAACTTCTTTGTTATTTAGCGCACGCACACAAACACACATAACTCTTAAATGCCCTCAATGGTCCATAGAACATTAGCATGGTAGACTATAAAATGCACTGTAATGGTTGCCGGGTAGACATGACACAAGATAAGTGCCATATTATTCAGCCGTTGATAGCATAAACTAGCATACATGTTCTAGCTACAATCATTTTATGTTCACTTTGAACTTGGAATTCTGACAGCACATATGACTTCAGATTTTATGGCCTAAATTCATTAAATTTTAAAGGATATTTATTCATTTAATCATAATTTTAGAAGTCTTTATGTATCTTTTTTTCAAGAGGCAGGATATGACATGACACTAAACTTGTGAAGGTTTGATTATACAGTGTTGTAAAGCAGGCAAAAAAAATAATGTCTACTCTTTTCAGACTAGTATGAATTAAGATGCACATTAGTCAATTCATCCTACTAATTACCTGTCTAAAGTTTTAAGTGAACTTTATGAGTTTTATAAATGTTAATTAATGTGTCCATATATATATATATATTTTTGCAGAAGCATAAATTGTTTGATATCTGTTGTATTTCACAGGATGTGTTCTTTTAGATGATTTTTTCCATCAAATGTCATAATAACCTCATTTTTCACAATAAGAAGATAGTTACGAAGTAACCTGGTGTCAAAGGTAAAAAACTAATAACCTCTAGAGGAAATCTTGATATGATACGCTTAGGGAAATACAAAATAAATGTCCTTATCTCTTTGGTGTTTCACACTTTGTAAATCTATAAATTTGCTGTAAAAGACTTGAATTTAGAAAGAAATTATTCATGTATTGATTCAATCATTGGAGTTTCACTAAGTAGTTACTGTGTGCCATTGGCTTCACTAGGAGTTGGCATATCTCAGTAATTCAATCAAGATTGCTGGGAAGACACCTTAAGAGATTTTTCTTTAAAATTTTAATAGGCTCCTAATGAAGAGATGAGACTGTTTCTTAATAGTTTCCAAATGACACTGACTTTGCCATTCCCACATAGTGTAGGGTGGTAAATACTGAAGAAAGCAACAGGGATGAAGGGACATTTGGCGTAAGTGACAAGGAAGGATAGGATGAGTTGGTTTCAGGGAAGGTAAGACATATTAAATGTAACAATGACTTCTACATGCATGAGTCTGCAAACACCCAACGTTTGAGAAAACATTTAATTTTTACACATAACTTAATGTAAGCATAAATTAAGATAATGTTTTTCTTCTAATTTACATGAAAAAAGCCCAGCAATTGAGCACTCTATCTTTGTGCTCTCAGATGACCAGTCAATTTCTCCTTAATTCTCAAGAGTTAACTCTTAATTTCTAATAGGAAGAGAAACAGTTTCGATAAATCTCCACCTTTTGAAGTTCACCTGAAAATGAATGGTGATTTGAATCTTAGAGTTTACAAAGCGTTTTTACATATTGAGGTATTCGGACATCCCTATTCTGTCCCTATTAAGACCTCTTATATATATAATATGTAGGCTTTAGAGTGGTAATCACCAAGCCCTTGTCTTCACTCTATGATTGGTATAAATTCATGGAGGAATCACACTGATGGAGATCACAATAAGCCAGATTTGGAAACATAGCTTAAGCTAGATAATTTTCAACTTGGTATTTTCTAAATATATCTGACTCCGAATTCTGGCAGACTGTTAAAACAATATGTTTAGGAATCACAAGTAACCCATGTGTGATGGTTAATATTATGTGTCAACTTGGCTAGGCTGCCATGTCCAGTTGTTTCATCAAGTGCGAGTACAGATGTTGTTTTTGAAAGTATTTGTGGGTGAGATAAATATTTACAATCAGTTAATGTTAAGTATAGCAGATTATCCACTGTAATGTGGGTGGATCTCATCCAGTCGACTGTAGGTCATGAGGGTAAAAATTGAGGTTTCCAGATGAAGAGTCAATTCTTCAAGACTGCAACTTAGGAACCTTGCTCAGTTTCCAGGCTACTGGCTCGCCCTACACATTTTGGCCACAACTGTGCAATATCACCTCTTACCTGAATTTCCAGGAATCCCGTCTGCCCTTCAGATTATCCATCACAATCATGTGAGCCAATTCCTTAAATACATCTCTATATAGACATCAACTTTATATCTAGATATCTTATTGGTTCTTTTCTTCTAGGAAACAGAACCCTACTATACAATGTCATAATATACATAACAAGTAGATCAATTTTCAATATCTAGAGCTCGGAATAAGGCTGGACTTGATAGGCATCTTTTAGAATTAAAAAAAAATTCCTTAAGGAGCTAAATTGTGTAAGAAAACATGTGCCATGCAGAAAATCACAATTCAGCACTCCTATATCTTGTGTTATTAACTAGCTGTGTGACTTTCACTGAACTTCTCCTAAATGTACTCATCCGCAAAATGACAAAATTAGATTAGCTCATCTCCAAACACTCTTCTGGCTCTAACATGACATAAGCTCTGTGATCCATCATTTGTAGTTACCATCTGCAGAAGACCCAAGAAATACAAAGACTCTCTGCTAGCAACATATGGCTGACGTAGGCGGAAAATTGATTCAGTATAGAAATTTGTTAAAGATAAAGTTAACAATTGGGCTGGTCAGGACTTTGAGGTCCAAATATATGAGGAATGCATAAGTATTAGAAGCAAATTTGATTGGTTCATTAAGGTGAAATAAACCATGAAAACCCTGGGACCCCTCTGCCCAGATGAAGGGTTTTACTGTTGCTTAGTTTCTTTGATTGCTTGATTTGTCATATCGAGCTTCCTCAATGAATCTGTTGCTGTCAGAGAAAAACATACTGTGTCTCTGCATTCTTGCTTTGATTCTTTTAATGCTCTGGACCTTCTGACTATTTGTACCTCTTGTTCAAGAAGGACTTTGTTCAGGAATCTGATGTTTCTCCAAATACGAGACTTTAAGAACTGTGATGAAAGTTTGCTATGCCCGACACTGGGTGCCATCTTTGAGGTTAGACAATGTGTCTAACATGACACAGTGGCCCTGGGTTTTAGGAATTTAGAAAAAGGTACCTGATATGCGTGATAACTAACACTAAGCTTACTTTCTAGAGCCTAATAAAATAATAGTATTTTAGCTGTTTCTCATGATCATGTAAATATAATAGTAGTGATAATTATTATCAAAGCAAAGTGGGACAATACAGAACACAGATACCACCACTGTCATTGAAAATTGGACAAGAGTATAGAAATTGGATACTACCCCGGAATACAGCCTCACATGTTGGACTTATTCACAGGGAAATCACAAAATGGGATGTCCCTGCTGAAGGAAGCCATCAACATGCTTCTTCATATAGAATCATGTTCTTAGGGTGAATCAAAGAAGAGTTCAGGTCCTGACTAAATTGATGATGTCTTTTTGTGCAACACAAGTCCCTGTTACAGTTTCATTAGTGCTAATAGATCTGTGGTTCAGGGTGTGGTCCCTGGCTAGGCAGCATCAGCAACACCTGAGATCTTGCTAGAAATGCACATTCTTGGGTCCCTCCCAGACCTCCTGAATCAGAAACTAGGAGAATGGAGCCCAGCAATCCATGTTTTCTGCCTTTCCTAGAATTTGAGAACACTTGCTGTAGAGTAATATGTTGATTTGCACCTAAATACACTTTACCAACAAAACTATTTTATTAAACATTGACAGAGAAACATGCTTTATTTGTTCTCCATATGTATCTAAAGATAGAACGTTACATAATAAAACAGCTAATAATCAAACAAACAAACACAAATATTAAGTGAAAGAATTCCACAATGTGCAACCTGGAAAGCAATGTTTTTGTTTGTTGTTTTGTTTTGTTTTGTTTTGTTTGTGTTGGCTGGAAACTGTGTTTACAGTAAGAGAGCTGTGGCAAAAGAACTGGGGCTCCTTCCTCTGTGATCTCAGGTGATGATTTAAGTTGTTTGATATTTATTCATCTTAGATTTCCAGAGGCAGCAAGAGTGAATCAAAGCATTGCAAACACCGTCAGGCACGGCAGGCCTCATATAAGTAGTTCCAATTTTTCGTCTTGCTCTTTATCTTTATATATCTTCATTAACAACCCACTACTTCAAACGCTTAGCTGTAAGGATTGAGAAGAAGGCATTTATTAAATCCAAATTCAAACAAATGTTAGGTAGTTAGAATCAGCGTTGGAAGAAAACAGAGATGAAAGGCCACTTAGTATCTTGATTAAAATTAACCAGAAATAATGGAATGTCAGAAGTAGTAATAATATAAACACATAACACCAATCTCTATCAAAATTACATAAGCATTTGACTTTGCTTCTTGTGGATTGGTACTTTAGGTACAGGAAACAGTTTTGGAAAGATCAGAACTATCGCCACACACCAAAGACAATATATATCCTTGATTTGAAATCTTTAACGTTTTCAAATGCTCCATAATTAAAAGTCCATCTACCTTCAATTCTAGAAATCATTTCATAATGCAAACTTAATTGGCTGTTATTAGCAGAACTGGATTAAGTAGCTTGTTGTAGTCATGATGAGTTTATCTATTATGCTCATAATAAGGACTCCCACAGCCAACAGACCCAGAGGGGCTCAGAGCTCAAAGCAAACCCCTGTTGTCGAGAGCCACTTACACATTCTTAAATCATCAAGTTGCTATTCCTGCCACCACCAAGAGGCACCACCCCCTACTTTCTTCTTTATATTTTTAATCTACTATGTGGATTAATTTGCTTTCTGGAAACCTCAAGGGGCTAAAGGCTTTATGTATGGGTATATTTGCTTTTCTCAGAAGAATGCCAATTTCTATGATAATTTGGAGCTAGGGAATTGGGGGCTGAAAACTGGGATTACTGTGCTATTTTTCTCAGACATTGAGAAGCCAGATGGTCTTCAGAAATGTTGGTCTTTGAGAATATGTTTTCCCAATTTATTATTGTTGTTGTTGTTGTTTTTATCATTATCATTGTTGGAATTTAAAGCAACTTTATTTGGCCTTTGATATATTTTACAACTTCCTTCTTTCTCCTTCTAAGCTTCCTCTGGAAATAGATAAACCTACACTTCCAGTCCTCCATTCCAGTGAGAAACTGGAATGTGTATCCGTTCAAAGTCATGCATTTGGGAGAATAGTTCATATAGACTAACCAGAAAAGCTATGAGAATCAAGTCAAATGTTATTCAGACACGTTGAAAGACTGCTGTAAACAGCTACATTAAAGCTTATCACTTGCTTAACCTATTTAAGTGCTGGACACAGTGGCAATGAACATTTCTTTTCCGAACAATTAGAGATCTTAAAAATATCCTGTTACCCAGGCCAACAACAAGGTCACTTAAATCATGATCTCCATCAGGGGACCCAGGCATCAGTATTTTTAAAAGCTTCCCAGGAGTTTCCAGGGCAGACCCACTACAGAGGGATTCCACATTAATTTCTTAAAGGCAGCTGGAACGCGTGACCTGGTTGGGATGTGTTTAGTTTCTATAATCTATTTTATTTCCAAGGAAAATTTTTTGGAATGTTGTGAAATCTAATTATTTTTGTGTACTTATTGGAATGGGGATTAATCAATCAAAAGATGGCAAAGAAGCATGGCAGCTTAATTCAGGGTCGTTCCATAGACTGTGTCACTCTTGTCCCGTTTTATAGGGGTGAGGCTTCCTTACCTAGGAGAATGTCGTGGAGAAGTTTTGCCCCTTATTATCGCTATGACCTTAGGCAAGTGTCTTAATCAATCAAATGGGGATAATAATATTGTGTCATAGTGTCGGTGGGTTTAAAAGGATAACTTTTATAAAGCAATTAGCACAGAAAAAGCATAAAAATTCAATAAATATTAGCTATTTTGATCAACATGAACCCAATTCAGGCATTTAGATATGGTAACAAACACAAAATGTATTTTTTATGCTTTGATGCTAGGTACTGAATTACTGTTATTGCCAATTTAACTTATCAGAAGAATGCATTAGGACGTTTTATTATGAGATATATAAAGGAAATTTCTCTTCATCACATGATAATGGTTCTGGAAACATAATTATTTGCTTTGTGTTTCAGATGTTGATATTTTAATAAAGTTTTTTTGTGTGTGTGTATGTGTGTGGATTCCCTTCCATACACTTAAAGAAAATTATCTGGTGAAGAACCAATTTGAGGTTTTCTAAATAGAATTCTCTGGGAGGGACAAGATGGAGATTTTTGACTTTTAACATATCCTTAAAAGGATATAAATATCCTTAAAAGGATATTTGCTCCTTTTAACTTAATAGGATTTGAGTAAGAAAGTTTGATGTCTACACATTCACCCTTTGAACAGTAAAGCAAAATAAAGTACAACAGTACCTCATCTTAAGACAATTCTAAAAATTACACATCTTATATTTAATTATTCATCAGACTACTTCCTTTTTATAAACATGAAATAAAAATGATCCAGTGTTATCATATTAAATATGATAATCCAGGGGAAAAAAAGTAAACCTAAAAAAAACATGAAAAAGGAGTTTGTGGGAAGCATCCGAGCAGTTAATTAAACTGCAGTTTGAAGTAGGGTCGTTCACATAAACACGTTTACTTGTATTTTTAATTTCATCAAAGGGCAGTTTTTGTCACTTGAGAGGACTCACATTTGATCTATCTTCAAAACTTTATAAATGTTTTATTTATTTGGGTATTTGAACTGGCTACCAAATCAAATACAGGGTGTTTAGTTAAATTTGGACTTTAGACAAACAACAATTTTTTTTTTTAGTAAAATATGTCCCCACAACTATTACATAACATATACTTCTACAAAAATTATCTCATGTATAAAACTCAAAGTAACTCGTGTGTCCTGCACTGTATTTTTAATTCTATTTGGCCACTCTAACCTAAATCACACATTTGTGATTTTGATAAAAAACACCATGAGATTTTTTTAGCAATTGAAGAGTAACATTTTTCATTTGTCCTAAACATAGGACGCAGAGTGAATACTTCAGAGTCTAGAAGCTACACCCATTTGAGATAACAGTGATTCATTTTTTATGCTGAAAAAAATTTCTCACAATAGAGAATCAAGGACAAGAGTTAATATTGAAGAATCCCATGTGATGCTTTATTGTCTTTTATTTTTTGTTTTTTTTACTCGATCAAGGGGTAACAAATACATACCTGAGCTTTTTTAAAAATTTACTAGGTACAAACTGATTTTTATTTTTATTTTTTAATTTACACTGAGTAATACAATTTATATTTAAGAATAACATCTACAGTAATACCTAGCATATGTGTTCTAAAGTTAATTTTATATTATGAATAAATGTGTGCCCAGTGTGTGCTGTGGAGACTTGGATCATTCTCTGGCAGCGCTGTGACCTCAAGCAATTTATTTAATCTGTATTTGCCTCAGTTTATTCATCAATATAGGGATAGTAAAAATTCCTAAACCATAGTTGTTGTTGTTTTTTAATTACATACCCATAATTTATATGAAACATAAGATTTAGCACAAAGTACATTTCAAGAAATATTAGATTCTATGTCAACTATTAACATGAATTACCAAAGAATATCCTGAGTTAGAATATCATTTTCAGCAACGACAAGCTCAATTATTGATATTATGGTTCTTTATTTTTAGTTTTCATTTATTGATTAGAGAGAGAAAGAGAGAAACAGTGTTTTGTTGTTCCACTTACGTATGCATTCATTGACTGACTCTCGTATGGGCCCTGACTGAGGATCAAACCCACAACCTTGACACATTGCAGCAACACTAACCAACTAAGCCACCGGCCAGGACATATTATGGCTGTTTCTATGCAGTGGGATGAAAGGTTTGAAGAGAAATGAGCATGTTAACTGTAGTCAACAGTTAAAAGTCTCCAGGAGGAGCATTATTTGTAGTAAAGAAAAATAAATACCTCAGAAATCAGTCTAAGCTGATTCTAGTACAGTAGATTCTGTCTTCTCTCGTCAGCTCACTCTTGTCTATATTGTCACAGAAGATCCACCCTAACAAGACAAATCCTGTAAAATTGTTTGGAAGGTTTCTTTCATATGGAATTGTTCATTAACTAAAATTATTAAAGAACGAATGAATCTCCATTATTATTTATAGTTGTTATACATTACATAACGATAATTCTATATCAAACACAGACATGTCAAATTATTTAGATGACAATTCCACATTTATTTTTCAGGAAATCATTGATTTTGAAAAACTACTGGTGTTACTCTAGTTTTCTCATCAGTTCAATTTCTGACATCCTTTTCATTTTCTAGTCTGTCTTTGTCTCACCATCAGCCATCGGTTCTGGAATGCCACCTCTTTTGTGTCCTAGCCCTGATTATTTTTCTTCAGAAAAAACAAATCTAAGCCTCTGTTTAAACACTTAATTAAAAGTTCTCTCTGAGTGCCGTGTTTTTATCAGTAGCGTAGTTAAGGAGGGGTTGCTTCTCTCATGTACTCTAAAAACTGCCTGGCATTATTTACTTTTTAAGCCAGAACTTTTCATTTTCCTCCCCTCCCTCCCTTCCCTTCTGACTGATCCTCAGTCCAGAAACTCCATCTTTGATATGACCCCGGTTGCCCTGTAGGAATCGACTAACCGATCTTTGTGATACTCATCTTCTCTCTAATTTGAAGCCTCTATGTCCTATGATCATGACTTCTGCCTTCTATCACTTAGTTTAGCCTCAATCTCATTCTTAGTGTGGAGGAGGAACATGTTGATTATTGTGAAAAAAAAAAAAATGAGTACTGTTAAGAGTCACAGCTTTTATAATTGCTAAAGTTTTAACTCCTTACACAGTTTGTGTCCACTGTCCTGTGGGCCACGGAGTCTGGCCAAGGTCTTTCCTTCCCTTAAACTTTATTCCTTTATCTCTGGTCAACCTTTAAAACATGAGGTAAAAGAAGAACAATCTGTATTTTCATCTCTCTCACACAAGTACATCAGCCTAAAATTACATAGTAACATAAAGCCTTCAGTAATGACAATATTAATAAAAACAGTGGGATAAAAATCAATTTAATCCTTACAAAGTTTTATTTCAAATCATGTTTATTCATTAGCTTACTCTCCTAAACAAGTACGTGGGATGGGGACAACTTTTGTTCCCCTTTTATAGTGAACAAGAATGTTATATCATCTTCCAATTTAGAGCATTTAGGCTGTTTCTACACCTTTACTGTTCAAAGCCACCTTTGTCTTAAACAATCACCTGGGAAAATAAGAGCAATCTCTCATGAATAACTGGGAGTGAATAACTGAGACAAAGTCTCATTGTTCTGTATTGCTTTTTGTATTTGACAAAGCTCAGCTGCACATGAGGTCATTCATTCATTCATTCATTCATTTCTTTAATAGCAATTTATTGTAAGCTTCCTCCAGGAGTAATGCCAGACTCCTTAAAAATTTCAGATGGTATTTCTTTTTCTCCTGAAATTAAACTCTACCATTGCTGATTGAGTAAACAGTTTCTAACAAGCTAAAAGGTACTCAGAGTCATGGTTATGTGCCTTCCACTTTGTTCCAGCTTTGCCGAATGTATTTGCTAAACACCAGATCACCATTCCTGGGTAGTCCCATTCCTTTGCCTTTTGGAGGGCATGATTTTAATTTTGCTCCTGGTGTGTTTTCCTGGTTGATTTCCTTCTCCCTCCTTTGCTTTTTTTTTTTTTTTTTTAATATGGCCACAGGTATAGTAAAGTTTATGTTACAAGTGCCAAGGGAAAGTCTTGTTTGAATCATGAGCTTTCCTTGTGCAATAGGAGAGTGGATATTGTTATAATGCTAGGGTCTTTTCCTTGCAGGGGTCTGTGCAGAAGTTAGAGAATTGGGAGTGTTATATAGTCTGTAGTACAGTTGTGGGTGTCATAAAGAAAAATGGACTTTCATACATTTGGGAACCAGAAAATTTCAGCAGGTTCATGGTAGAAGCACCAGCCTCCAGAGTGCCATGTGGGGAAATGTGCACTGTGAGCGTGTGAGCATGTATGGTGCAGGAAGATTTTATTAGCAGGGCTTTCCACTTTCCTTGGTTCTCCTGGAGTCAGAGTAGAGACTGCCCTCTAGGTACACCACTGCTATCACAAAAGTGAGAAAAAGAGTTCCACAAAATGAACAACCACCACAATCCACTTTGGTTCAGTCTTGGCCAAAACATATTTTACCACAACAAGACATGCAATATAAACTATATTCAATGGTTGCTTCTGTACAGAGAGAGAAAGCCCTTCTCCCAGTTGAATTTTCTATTGTTCCCTCTAGCCTATGAATTGTGTGCTCTATTTATGTCCAGCTGTCACCAAATGTCTCAGAGCAGTGCTTCTCTCAAGTTGAGTATTCATAAGAATTACCTGGAACACTTGTTCAAACAGATTACCTTACCACCCTCCCTCTCTGCTTCCAGAGATTCTGTTCAGTAAGTTTGATATGGAATCTAAGAATTTGCAGACCTAGCCAGCCACCAGCTGATGTTGATGCAGCTGGTTCCCGAACCACCTGTCAATTGCATTGTCTTAGGGTCATTGAAATTTAGCTTTGGAAGGCATCTAATAGTTCACAGACCAAAGATAGAAGTCAACGTTCACACAGCTAGTCCATTTAGGTGGTACAATATCATCTATTATGCAACTCTGAATTTTTAATAGATTTAGATTCATTAGTCCAGAATGAGCAGAAGTGTGTGCTCTCTAAGTGGCTTCCCTGACACATGGAAACTATTACCAAAACGGACAGGCTCTTAATGAAGTAGACTTTTATCTAGTTTACACCACTATATGTTATTGTGGACTTCTTAAGTTTAAATCAGTCTTTACAATCAGCGATAAAAAATGCATATGGGGAGGGGCTACATGCTTGGTTCTTCCTCTTCCCATTGTCTTCCATGCACATGAGAGTTACAGCATCATTGACAGCTTTAAATAAACCCTATTACTCTTGACTATCCTGTAATTTTCTTTTATCTTGTATGAAATTATTAAAACTGATCCTGATAGGGGACTTAAAAGTTAGAAAATTTCAGTTTAAGGAAAATAGTTATAAGCCTAGCAAGTAATGTATATGTTAAAGCTTTCATTTCAGAAACTATAGATAAGGCCCATCCTAGCTCCTGGGAAAACAGCCGACCGCCTGGGGCACTGCTAAAGATTCCCGCCTGGGGACCAGTGTTTCCCAAACCATTGTGTTTCAGGGAGGAGCAAACGACCACTTGCCTCCGGGAAGAGCTAACCACCCAGGACAGGAATGTTGCAGTTTCTTCTACCTGACCCTCCCTGATTTTCAAACCCCCTCACCGCACCTTGTTTATTCCCTGCAATAAAAACCTTGGCCTGGAAAGAAAAGACAAGATGGTCTGTTAGGGTGTGAACCCGCCATCTTCTCAGATCCCTGGACATCTGAATGAAGTGCCCATAAAGACTCAATCGCTGTCATTGCTTATTGGGTTTGGTAGTGACAGGCAGCCCAAACGCTGGTCTCTTTTCTGGTTTCAATCCCAACTACCTAATTATGTTCCTCCTTAATGAAACAAGAGAAGTGTTCACCAGAATAGTTTCTGTGAACCGTAGACCAGTGGAAAGATTGCTGCACTTCTGTGAAGTTTGCACAAAGTAACCATGGGAGAAAAGAAAAACAAAGACAAAAAACCAAAAACATGCAGTTCCTATTTAGTGTGTGATTTAACACTGGATCAGGGAGAGTGATGACTCCTTGGCTGGTGTGGGTCCATGCGCCACATTTTGTCAGCGCTTCCCTGGCAAAGTCTGCAACCTGTGTCAGGTACAGAGTCTCTGCCTCTTTCTCTTGAAACTGATAGTTTTCTTGCCTAAATGATGCAAGTTAAGCTTTCACGACAATTTATATTTTTTTTACTCACATGAAAAATAGAAGTGTTGGATTATTAAACACTTTTTTTTTAAAGGAATACCATGGAAGGGAAACTTTACTAATAAAGTCACTACACTGAGAAGTACCAGAGGATGGGGCTGGCCATGCCTTCCAAAGATCCACATACACAGACTACAGTGACGATAAACCTAGTAATCTAAGAACTTCCACTCAGCATCAAGGAAGCTAACGGAAGGGATGGGAAGAAAAGGATAAGACTAATTTGATTGTCTCCATGAGAAATAAGCTAAAATAATGTTCAGACTAGAGAAAAATCTAACTAAAGGAATAACATGGCTATGATAACAGATGAAGGGAATTTTAGAACAGGGAACAATTGTTGGGAACCGCCCTGCCTGGTTTCAGAAGCTGTAATCCCCCCATGGCTAAGGCTGAGTAAGGAGACCTTGGGACCATAAGCCACTAAGGAGACAAAGCTTATCTCCCTGGTAGGGACACCGCCTCTGCCTCTTTTACTTCACCCTGCTTGTCCCTAGGCAGATGACTGGTTAGTCAATGACAGGTAAGATTCCTCAAAGGAGGGATGACCTAAGACAGGCAATGCCATGAAGGGGCCCTCAGGGAAGGACTTGGGTGACTACAGAAAAAGTGGGTGATGGACCCTTGCCCCTCTGCTTTGACATAGTCTGAGTCCTCATTCTGTCTGCAAGAAGTCTCCTAGTGTCCTGGCTGCCTTACTTCCCCTGACTGACTTAAGCCTGAAACAATGCTGGTGTAGCCCTGGGCAGGAACAGGAGGTTCCCTGGAGCAATCAGGCCTAAGAAAGAATGCATAAAATCCTGTGAAATCTGCTTTGCTAAGAATGTCCTTAATTTTCTGATAAGCGTCCAAGCATGAAATGAGTTTGTTTCCCAAAGTTTTATGACCCTTTACCTAACTGACCCTGACTCAGAATAAGCCCTCATAGTTGTTTGAATGTTATCTATTGTTTGATCACTACTGCCTGACAATGATGAATGAAGACCTTCCTTGAGGTATTCTCCCAGAAAAGTAAGAGAAGCCTGTCCAGGAAAGGGTCGGAGAACTCTCTAACTCAGAGAGTGGCCATGCCATCCCTTTTTCTCCACAGGACTTCTGCAGTCTGTGTGCATTTGTTTGTTGCATTCACAACACACAGATCCCGCTGGTCTGAGTCCACAGCAAACAATGATGTTTCTCAATATAAATTACTGTCAAGAAAGGATAATTCTGTCTGGCTGGTAGTACAGAGCAAACCACAGTGATATGATATTATCTTAGGGAAAGCATGTCAACACAAATGTGGCAAGTGACAAAACTCTTGAGGGAGAGAGAACCTACCTGCGTCCGGGCTAGCAGTTGCCAGGTGATTAGTATCACCAGAGAGAGACCTGAGGCCATACATGTTTTCTGGATAAATGCCTGTACATGTGTCCATACATTTTTTGCCACATTAAGAAGCTGTACAAGTCTGGAGGGAATCGATTACAACTCTTAGATGTGCCACAGAGTAAATCCCAAGTATAAAAACATGTGATAAATGACAAAAAAAAAACCAAAACACATAGTTTTATGTACCGAGAACTGTGAAAGGGACATGAGAGGGAGGTAAAATTAAACTCACAGAATGTAAGTTCTGTGAAGACAAATTTAAGAGATAGCCAGAGGTTTAATCATAAATTCAAATGTCTTTAGATTAAAACATAATGTCTCCTTTTGGACATGCAAGGCAAATCAGACCCACTTGGGTGTATCAGTGCAGCGTGTCTTATTGACTCAAAAAATGTCATACACATTAATAGTCATAAGAGAAGCTGAGAAAATGATTAAAGTGCTAAGATGAATTTTTTTTCTAACTTTTCAGGAGTGGACAATTCCTTTTATAATCTCCTATTTTAATGCATAGGGAAAGAATTGTTAAAATATTGTTAAAAACCTCAAAAACAGAACACAAAAATTAAAATAGAATCTTATAAAATTAGCATTCATGAGTTCATAGTGATGTAAATGATTGAATGATTTAAAAATGGGAAAGACAGAAACTATTCTTACATGAAAACTTTAAATAATATGTTTAGAAATGAACTGACACCTTTGAGTGTAGGCTGATGTTGCTTTGATTCCAAACAATGCAGATGAGAAAGTATACCTTTATGGTCGAGAAACTTGTGAGACTAATATCACAAACTTGTCAGGGTCGATATGATGAAATGAGAAGGAAACCTATCCCTGCGATATCTTCCCCAACATTCTAAACCTAGTCTAATTACGAGAAAGCATCAGATAAAGTCTAAGTGAGAAATATTCTACAAAATACCTCAGTAGTGTTCTTCAAAACCGTAAAAGTAAAAAGAAATTAAAAAAAGAAATGACTGGGAGAGATTAGAGGGGGACACTAAGGAAACATAATGAATATATATTATGTGATATTTCATATTGGATCCTGAAGTAGGAAAAGAAAGAAAGAATAACAATAGACATACAATGTCAGTGAGACATAACTCACTGTTTTTAACTCACATTGACTTTCAATTATTGATTACTCAGCCTAAGTTAGCATAATTTCATAGGTCCAAGTGGGGAAACAGTAATGGCTCACTGTATGGTGCAAGAGTAAAAGGATATAAGACTAAACATCATTTGGGAAAAAAAAAATTGGACTTTTTCCTCAGTCTTCATGTAAAAATAAGTAATGGATCAAAGATTTAATTCCTCAAAAAAAAGAAAGAAAAGAAATAAAATCTTCCAAGTTCTGAGAGCAAATAAAAAAAATCAAATTAAAAAAATAGAAATCTAAGAAAAATATGATGAATTAAAACACATAAAATAATAAATATATTCCTGCCTGATACACCATGAATAAAAGCAAAAATAATAAGCACCAAAATATACAAAAAATAAGAGATATAGGCATAAGATCTTTCATGTATAAAAACCCCATGAGAAAAATATGTTTAGTAAAGACTATTAAAAAAATGACCGAGAAAGGAAAAATAAAATCATAAAATGCCACTCAATTTCTCTATTTAAAAGTTACATATTAAAATGAGAATAAAACATCATTACTCATTAATTCTACTTTTTGTCTATTTCATAAGAAAAAGTACTTCACGTTTTTAAATCAGTTGTTTAGAGAGTGATAACCCCAAGGTTATACAAACTGTTAAGTAGAACAGAAACACATCAATTTAATTTATAAAACTTGGTGAAAAATGATTACAAAACTAAACAGGCACAGTATGAAAATAAAAATGTAAAGGCTAATCTCACCCAAGAACATAGTTGGCAAAAATTATATTCATGATTTGTATCCAAGAATGTTTAAAAATAATTATATATTCTGACAAGTCAGAATTTCCCCAGGAATGTAATATATAAGGGTGACTTAGAATAAGAAAAGCAATTAACTAAATTCTTTAGCAATACAAAGAATGAAAAGATATGATTATGAATAGAAAAATATTTAACATTCAATTCACATTTATCATAACCAAAGATTTATAAAAAAAATAATAATGAGGATTTGTTTACTTAAAACATAATATCTACCAAAAAACTTTCATGTTACCTTTAATTATTAGGTAATTTATGTAATTGTTACAAAGTTGGAATTATTCCCTTTATGTAAAACAAGGTAAAATCCCTGTCATAGCCATTTCTTTAAGGATTTCATGATTGTCCCAACCCAGGCAAACAAACTAACAAAAATACAAATTGACAAGAAATAAAATCATATCTAACAGTTATAATGGAATAGAATAAGTGTGTGAATCAAAGGATTTTGCAAATGAGGTGTAAGGTAAAATTTTGTCTCTCATTTTCTTCTTCAGATATGACTATATATTCTCTATCTCCCACACAATCAATGGAGCCCTTAATATTTATTACTAACCATTTAGAAGAATAAAAATAAATCACTTAAGAAAAAATAAAATGTAAACCACTCTAAGATCTTTTTGACTTATTGGAAAGTGGAGACAATTTTACTTGAGCAACAATAAAAAGATTTAATTTTTTTTAAGCATAAAAGACTACCAAAATAAATATTTTACTTAGGTATGAAAAAATTTGACATCTCCCAAAATACAGTAAGAAATTTAAGGTAATTTTAATGACAGTAAAGTATTTTCATAAAATTTTTACAAGTTTATCTTAAAGTGTGTGTGACAAAATAAAAAGGAAAGAGATAGGAAGCAGGAAGAGAGAAAGAAAAAATAGGAACAAGAAAAAGAGGCAATTAAAGAAATTGCAACAAGAGCCTGAAGCATTTCCTTCCAGCTGTCAAGACTTATGATAAATATAAACTGATTTTTAAAAGCTGTAGTGGAGCACAAATACACAAATATACTGGTTGAATAAGATTAAGAAATGAAACCACACATAGAAAAACTCGGGGTATTTAACAATTGATGTCATGAATTATTGAAGAAGAGTGACTTTTTTCAATAAATGATGTCGCGGCACTTGACTTCCTTTATTGAAAAGCAATAAAATGTGATCATCTAACACCATACACAAAATAAATTTTAGCTCTACTGTCACAAATTTAGAAAGTAAAACTTTAAATGTGTTATAAAAATATGGAATAATATTGTTAAGATATGGGTGCAGGGAAGAAAATGTAGAATATAGATATACAAAAGTAATGAGGTCTGATAAACGAAAAAGTAAGAATAGTTTAGCATTAGGTGCTTGAAATATGTATCTGCACAATTATATCAAGAATAGAAAAAGAGTTACTAAAGTGTGAACAAGGAAGCAAGCCATGGAAGTAGATATGAGAAGGCAGTTTACAGAAGTGCCAATCCAAGCGGCCAGTCAAATAAGAAATGATTCTGAAGTGAAAAACTTAAAATGAGATACAAATCATAACCTTCTGCCTAGAAAATAAGAGATCAGTAGCTTACTGCTATTGTAACAGGGTGCAGCCAGGGGGCCCACAAAGAGGGATTTGTAATGGGGTCTAGAACTCAGGGTGTCCAGGAAATATTAAAAATATAGGATGTCCTCACCCTCACAAGTCTGAGCTGGGGGATGGGACACATAGAGCAGGCCTATTGAGTTATTTTGCATATCAACAGTTTTGTAAATAATCTCCAGAATGGTCATTTAACATATCTGTAACTTTTGACTGGTTTAATTGATATGTTAAATAGCTGTGGCTATGCTTTGAGCCAGGGAGGTGGGAGTGACTTCCCTCAGGATGTAACTGGGAGGCAACTCTCCCTGGTTAAAGTGCTTGGCTAGAGCTTACAGATGACTCACTTCACCACCTGGGACCATGCCCGCCCGGATTCACTACGACAGCCCAGTAAAGCTGGAAAAATATGGGAATGCTGGCAGGTGTAGCCAATTGTGGGAGGAGTCAGAAATGGGGATGCAGAGGAAGATTGGCCCTGGGATTTTAAACCCAGGCACAGCAGCCACGCAGGGGAGAACCACGTGGTTCCACCCAGCTTAGGAAGCCGGAAAGCCAGATGGAGCGGCCATGCAGAGCTCTCAGCAGTTTGGAAGACTGCAGAAGATGCTGCGGGAAGGAAAGGGGTGAAAGGACTCTTGCTGGTGGGCCAGGAGAAGGTGTTATATGGGTTTGGATTAAGAACTTGAGATCCTGGCAACTCAGCTGATGGTGCTGGGAACCAAAGGAGGCCGGCCAGCTGAGCACAGATTACTGGAAAGAACCAGGGACTACCTCAGCCACGGACTGCTATTTCTTTTCCTGAGATAGGATACCCCAGACTGGGCAAAGGGGGGAAGGAAGGACTGTGTGTGTTTGTGGGTGTTTTAAAAGACTTTGGGATTTTAATGAAGATATTCAATCATTACTCTTAAGTCTGTATAACTTTTGAATAAATACTTTTCTTTTCACCAAGCTCTGACATTGTAAGCTATGGCAGCAGGCAAGGTGAACTCACCCCAGGAGAAAGGGGTCCATTCAGTGATAGTGTATCGGCCCACCCCATGGGCCCACCAGGTAACACTACTACTGCCCTGAACTACAGATAGATTACTCAGTCTAGCTTTCAAGAGCCTGTGAAATGGAAAACCCAGTTGTGAACATTGACCCTTTGCTTCTCTGAGTTCAAGTTCCTTCATCTACCTTGCTCCTTCCACCTCTTTGACATTGCTCTCATTCCTCCTTGAAACACTGCTGGCCGCCCCACTCTTTGGTGTCAATCAGACTTTATTTATCCTGTAGAGTCCCTCTTGAGACGCCCCTGATGTCCTGAGACTTTTCATCTATGTCTGAACCTATGAGAACTTCTCTTTCTCCCTACCATGTTTTTCTATGTAATAGGCACTATAGAACACAGTGTTTTTTTTTTCCTCTTATTTACTACTCTATTTCATATGTTGTCTCCTCACAAAAATGTCAAGGTCTTGCTGACAGGAAACAGGTTTATACTTCCTTAACAGATCTCATTGTACCTGACACAAGAGCTCTTTACAGATTTCTTTTTTTCAAATTGTGTGTCAATTCTCCTTAAAAATAGACACATTCTGTAATTGCTGGTGTCCTCTTAGGCTCCTGAGTTATGATAAAACCAGTTTCTGTCCAATTAACGTGTCCCCAAACACTCAATGAAGAACAGACTCAAAGAGCTTGTACTTTAAAACAGGTTTCCAGTGGCTGACAGCAAAATAAACCATATTTACCTCCCACTAAGATATGATACTTTAGAAATCTCTGAGGCAAATAAGTACCCAATTCCAAGAGCAAATATCTCCAGTACAAACAATTCAAGCTTCTATTGATTTAAATATAAGTTTATGTAACCACTCAAGGGTGGCCTGTTGGGGGAACACGACCTGACTGAATTAAGCTAATCCATCATAATACTGACTAACATCCTCAATCACGTTTTACAGAAGCCAAAAAGGAGTTTTAGGAAGATTTTAGGCAAAGATGTCTTCATATTTTATATGAAATTATTTTGTTTCATTTCTCCAAGGGAGAACATAATTCCCTAGCATTTATTTTAGTGATGTAGATGATTTTAAAAAATCAAAGCATGGCTTTAGAGCATTTCAGCTGTTGGTTGCCAAGATTTATTATTTAGAATTTAATGTTCAAATATTCCCAAACCCAGTGTCAGACCCTGAAAATTGTCCTAGGTGGAATTCCACAGGCTACACAGTTTCTTTTTATTCTCTGTGGCCCACTGGGTTCACTTTGCAATTAATGGGGGTTTGGAACCTGCATTCACTCTGTGGCTCTTGAAGCTCATTCAGAGATGAATCCCAGAGAAGAAGGTCATCACTGAGTTTCTTAGATACTGGGGCTTTTGGTTACCAGATGCTTTAGGAAGAAGAATAAAGGTTCTGTAACTTTGGATTTGTTTTAAATTTAATATGTGAATACGGTTTCACAATAAAACCATTAAATCTAAAATTGAAATTGGACTTATTTTTATTCCTAGGGAAACAACATACTTTTATTATAATTTGTTATTTACCAGAATTATCAACGTCTTTGGTGAAGTCTTTCAACAAAGAGCCTTAGGGGATAAAGGGACAGATAAGCACAAAAGAAAATAAAAACCAAAGATCCATCAAGTAACCCTGAGGAGAACTTTTAGGACAACATTTGCTAAGATACATTTTAAAAAAAAATCTTATGTAGCCCCAGCTGGTGTAGCTCAGTGGATTGAGCGTGGGCTGGGAACTAGAGGGTCCCGGTTCGATTCCCAGTCAGGGCACATGACTGGGTTGTGGGCCAGGTCCCCAGTGAGGGCCATGTGAGAGGCAACCATACATTGCTCTTTCTCCCTCCCTTCTCCTCTCTCTGAAAATAAATAAATAAAATCTTTAAACAAAAAAAAATCTTATGTAGATGCCTGCTATTCTTTCACAACATTTTTTTCTAGAGTAGAAACATTGCATTTCATTATTACGAGAGCACAAGTACATTGGGCCTAAAGCTTTGCACCAGTTAGAACTTGACTTGGACACTGAACAGGGTGTTTCCTGCATTTGTTTTCTGTCTCCCATCCTAATGCAGATTGTCCTAAGTAATGCGAGTGAGGAAGTGATAAAGATAAGGCTTCACAGATGTCCTTCTTCTCCACTGCTACAGATGAAGCCTGGAGAAGCAAAACGAATGTGAAGGTAGTAGAAAAAAGCTAGGCTCAAAGAGGTTGAGGTGGCGGCAAAATTTCTACTCAAGTTACCTCATCTTCCTACTGTTTCTGCAACTCAGCACAACTAAATAATAAATCATTCAGGGAAGGCCAGATTCCTTCTTTAATTTGTGTTTGAACTCCCCTCCCCACTTCCGAGTTTAAGAACCTCTCGTCCATTTTCAGGATACCCCGAAGATTCTGTACACTATCTAGCATCTCCCACTTCACCTGGTTGTCTCATTTTAAACATTAGGAGACACTGAACAACGTAGATTCTTAATAGTCTCCTAAGGACTCAAACACCTTTTGATATCATACTTAACAGAGAAAGTGTTAATATGAATTACATTAACTTTGCAGATTGTTTACAAAGGATCAGAACTTCACAATCGTCCAGTCTAAGGGAGCCTTCTTATCAAGATGTTTCTCCAGTATGCACATGGGAAGGACTTTAGACAAGAAGGTCTCTTATTGTCCCCTAACCTTGCCTACGAATCATTCAGTTAGCCAGATATAGAAATGTAACACACTTTTAATTCAATAGATTAATTAAAAAAAATGATCTTTGGACATAACTTCATTGTTTTCTTATAAGTCAATAGCCTTTAGTCATAAATTTTATTAAATAATTCAAAAGAGTTATTTCTATTTTTCTCAATAGGCTGTTTTTTGTAATTCAGAAGAAGTTGAACTGGTCTGATATAAGCAGGTACAGAGTTTGTAAAAATTAGTCAATTTTGCTTCGGGGTTTATAATATAAATCCTATTCTCCTCTTCATAAAATCTTCAGTAAAATCTATATTACTAATATTTTGTCTTTTAGAGTTGATTTTTTTCTGCAATAAGACCACGTGCTCTTTTTGTACCAGCATGGGCACAGGGTGAGGGTAAGACAACCCGTGAGAAGACAGCGACACCTGGACTGCAGTTATCATTACTATCTTTCACCTTTCCTTACTTAAGAACGACACTGTAAGAAGCGGTGCTGATAAACCTCTGATGTGGAACTTTAAGGTGCTTGTCTACCTACCTGGACCATTTTTAACTATCATCTAAGAGGTCTGGGTGTTCCATGGGAGAGGTTTCAAGAGGAGAAATATTGTCCACTCAGATGAATTTTATTGTGATAAGTTGACATAGTATTTGAATTTTATTTAACTTTATTACTAGTATTTTTTGTTAATTCAGTTTTTTTTGTTTTTAAATATATTTTATTGATACTGTTACAGTTGTCCCATTTTTCTCCCCTTTCTCCCCTTCCTCCTAGTACCCCCATTCCCTCCAGCAACCCCCCTCCCGCCCTATTAGTTCCTGTACATGACACATATGAGTTATTTGGCTTCTGTGTTTCCTATACTATTCTTAACCTCCCTCTGTGTACTTTGTATATTCCTATTATACTTCTTATTCCCTGTGCCTTTTCCCCATTCTCCCTCTTCCTCCTCCCCTCTGATGACCCTCCATGCGATCTCCATTTCTGTGATTCTGTTCCTATTCTAGTTGTTTGCTTAATTTGTTTGTTTGTTTTTCTTTTTGTTTTTTTTAGGTTCAGTTGTTGAGAGTTGTGAGTTTGTTGCCAATTTACTGTTCATAGTTTTTTATCTTCTTTTAATTCTTAGATAAGTCCCTTTAACATTTCATATAGTAAGAGCTTAGTGATAATGAACTCCTTTAACTTTACCTTAACTGGGAAGCAATTTATCTGCCCTTCCATTCTAAATGGTAGCTTTTCTGGATAGAGTAATCTTGGATGTAGGTCCTTTCTTTTCATTACTTTGAATACTTCTTTCCAGCTCCTTCTTGCTTATAAGATTTCTTTTGAGGAATCAGCTGGTAGTCTTACAGGAACTCCTTTGTAAGTAACTCTCTTCTTTTCTCTTGCTGCTTTTTAGATTCTGTCCTTATCTTTAATATTTGGCAATTTAATTATGATGTAGCTTGGTGTGTTCCTCTTTGGGTCTAACTTGTTTGGGACTATCTGAGCTTACATATCTATTTCACTCGCCAGACTGGGGAAGTTTTCTTTTATTATTTTTTAAAATAAGTTTCCCTTTCTTTTTTCTTTTTTTAAAGAGTTTATTTATTTATTTTTAGAAAGGGGAAGGGAGGGAGAAGGAGACAGAGAAAAACATCAATGTGTGGTTGCCTCTCACATGGCCCCCACTGGGGACCTGACCCACAACCCAGGCACGTGCCTGACTGGGAATCGAACCTGCAACTCTTTGGTTCACAGCCCGTGGTCAACCCTCTGAGCTATGCCAGCCAGGGCTAAAATAAGTTTTCAATTTTTCCTCTCCCTCTTCTTCCTCTGCCACCCCTATGATTTGAATGCTGGAACATTTAAAGTTGTCCTGGATGTTCCTAAGCCTCTCCTCATTTTTTTGAATTCTTGTTTCTTCATTCTGTTCTGGCTGGATGTTTATTTCTACCTCCTATTCCAAATCATTGATTTGAGTCCTGGTTTCCTTCCCTTCACTGTTGGTCCCCTCTATATTTTCCTTTACTTCACTTTATATAGCCTTTACTTCTTCCTTTATTTTGTAGCTGCACTCAGTCATTTCTGTGAGCACCCTGATTACCAGTGTTTTAAACTCTGCATTTGATAGGTTGACCATCTCCTTGCTGCTTAGTTCTTTTTCTGGAGTTTTGATCTGTTCTTTCATTTGGGCCGTATTTCTTTTGTCTCCTGGAACCTATTATATTATAAGGGGTGGGGCCTTAGGTATTCACCAGGGCCAAGCAACCTACTTTGTCACAGTGCTCTATGTTAGGTGGGGGTCAGAGAGGGAACAATGCCACTTGTCTGGCTCTCTTCCCACTTTCAGTCATTTCCTCCACTTCCCGCAAGTGAATTGCATTCTTTGTGGTGCTGCCCTGGTGCTGGTTTCCAGATGGGTGGGCTTGTGTACATTCTAGGATCCTGTGGACTCCTCCAATAGATTCTCATGTGAGACTGGAAGTTTCTCCCAGGACCACAACCCCCACAGATTTTTACAACCAGAGGTTTTGAAGCTTTTTTTCCCAGTGCTGGAATGTGGGTTGTGCAATCTGTCTCACTTGCCAGTTGTTCCTCTCAGTTTATCTGCATGTGAATGTGGGGCCACCCATCTATCAGCTAATGCCTTGCCCACCCAGTCTACCAGCTGCTGCCTTGCAGCATGTTCTCTACATCCTGGCTGCTCCTCCTACAGTCTGGATCATTGTTTCTTCTTTAACTCCTTGGTTGTCAGACTTCCATACAGTTCGATTTTCTGGCAGTTCTGGTTGATTTTTGTTTTTAAATTGGTTGTTATCTTTCTTTTGTTTGTGCAAGTAACTAAAGCATATCTAACTATGTCTCCTTCTTGGCCAGAAGTCTAATTCAGTCTTTTTTCTAAAGTTATATTCAATCATGTTTGTTAACAGATAGAATGCAGAGTTTATAGATTTTTTTTTCCCCTCTGTATAGTATAGGGAAGGGCTTTCTGAATTACAAGTCCATAGTTTCTTTCAAATCTCTCAGTCTATGAGTAAGACTAGATGGAGTCAAGCAATCCAGCCCAAGGGCAGACACAAATCTTGTAGCTCAATCTTTCACCATTTCATAGCATTAACTTATTTTTAATATCAGGAAATACAAGATGAGGATAGTGCTACTGTTTTTGTCAGTTTTTAGGTGTCTTGTTTAGACAACTACTATTAAGAATTGCATAATAGATAGTCAAAACATGGAGCTTCCATAATAAAAGCATAGATTAAAATTCTGGTTTTATTCATTACAATAGAGAAATTAAATTTTATGACTTTTGTCTTAAGTTAAGAATTTTTTGTAATCATGATTTATGTTTTTTAGTTTTCTTATAACAAGAAAATTTGTCTCTTCAGTATTTAAGCAGAGCTATTTAATTTGCTAAAAAAAAATCTTTAATTTATAGTTACACATTTAGCTTTGAAGTTTTCCACAGGGAATCAGCAAAATCATTTTTTTTGTGTGTTACAGATAATTGCCTAGCAATAAAAATAAATAAGTGCCATTCTCATTAACAACTTATAAGAAAATGTTTAAAATACACACACAAATAACTTTGAGAATAAGAGCATTCACATATTTATGATTTATTACATTTTTAAGATGTAAAAACTCTGTGGTAATGAGGGAAGAGTCTGTTATGGAGACAACAAAAATAAATCCTGTAGCTGAGATATGTGAGCACAGCTGGACTGAAATGCTGGCTGATATGAGTGGCTATAAGCACATAGTGAATGGATGCAGTGCTTCTGTGGACATGTGTATCTGTTTCTGTCCACAAAAGCTCAGGTCCCTTCTGGTGTGTATAGTAGCAATAAATGTTGAAAATTACTACAAGCCTTAAAAGGGTTTGGTTCTAAAGTGGTAGGGGCTATTTTATTCCTTCTAACAGCACAGCACATTTTCTTTGGATTCTGTAACTCCAGCTCTCTCCGGCCCACCCTCTCACTCACTTCCTCGCCTTTTCCACTGCACACTATAATGAGGCACAGCTAGAGATTCCTTTCAAAGAGGAACAAATGACGTCTCTAAGTGGTGCAAATGAGCTGAAAATTTGTTCCTTCTACTCAGGAATGGTTCTAACTGATGCATACTAAGAAAGTTCTTTTTTCTCTAAATTTGTGATGCATACACAGCCTTTATCATCTGGTTTGTAAGAGTCAAAGCCATAAAAAGTGTATTCTATGTCTCTTGGAGAGCACTTTAGAATAGAATAGAGAAAGTTTCCAATCTTATTGAATGCACTGTCTGCCTTAATAGAGCACACTCATTTGGGGGGTGGGTGAAAGACAATAAGTGAATAGATTGATATGAAAGAAAGAAACAGTGAGAAGGAAGCCCAAAACCTCTTTCCAATATAAATTTTATCTGAAAATATATTTGTTTCCCAGTATGCATTTTCTCTCTCTCAAAAAAAGAAAACAAAACAAAACTTAGTATGTAAAAAGAAAAGCAGGAGGTGTAAAGATGTTACATTTTCGTTGATTCTGGGGACAATCTTTCATAACACTAGAGACTAAAAGTTAAAAGACAGGAGAAACCAAACAAATGCATGTGTTCAGGTAAATGACGTGTGGTCTTTTTTTTCTTCTAAGACTTTGTTACATGGTATCAGTGGTGACTGTCACATTTAGTGACTTTAAAAGCAGAGAGAGCCTTGTAAAGATGAGATTAAATTAAATTACATAGTTTTTTTTTTTTTTTTTACTCTGATAATGAACAAAAACCAAGTTTGCAAATTATTCTCTCTCTTCCAAATTTCTGAAAGTGAGTCTGTAACAGTGATGAATGAGTATCAGTGGGGCTTTAGAACACAAAGGTCAGAATTCCTGACATAGCAGCTTATCCTTGCCAAATATTAATACCTCCACCTCCCCACCATATTTTTCCTTCCCTATCTGAAGATAACATAGTCTGGATGTCTTTCTTTTCAGACTTAGGAAAGATTAGACAAAGCTTATCCTCCTAGACTCTAAATTGGGTAATGCCTTTAGTAATGCCTTAACTATGGCCTTTCAGTACTGTGTGATAATGAGCAATCATGGCACTTCATCAGATAGTACCAGTTCTAAATTTGACATCAGAACAAACACAAAAATTAGTAAAAATTAGCAAAAATTAGCAAAATCAGAGTGTAGTGTTAGGGCTGGCTGCCTGTGTTGAAAAACTAACAATAAAAACCTAATAAGGAGAAATTAAAATATCTATACTAACCAACATAAAATCTTAATGTATATCCAAAGCTGTGCTCTGTTGAAAATGGTGAAAACGTATTTCTAAATTCTCTTTGATTTTACTTGTAAATAGAGGGGAGTTAGGTTGAACATTTTTAATTAAAACCAATCACAAGAAATTCGAACCAAGCAGCAAAGGCTTATCTCAGGTGATTAATCAGATTTCTCTAAAAGGCAAAATTTGTAACAGATGATAGAGTACTTTGAGTAACAATGGATATAACATAGGAAACAAGGTGATGAAGAAATGAGCAAGCCACTATTGTGAAATAATCTCTGCATAAGGATCTTCCCAAAGGATCACAGTTATATGCATGTGGGGACTGAAGACGATTATAAGACTTGGCAGTAGGACAAGACATTTAGCTTAGACAGTAAGTTCCTAAGATGTATTTCTGTCGTTGATGTCTAGTACAGGGACTGACATGTAATAAATACTTAATAGACATTACCTAATGAAAATCCAAATTTAAAAAATATGCTTAAGTACTTTTAAATGTATATCCTTAATTTTTAAAATGCTAAGTAATTAAAATTAGCCTATGCATATCTTAAACACATGCAATATTATAGGCAAGTTTATGCTAAATCACTAGTCAATTACTGCAAATTACTTCCAAACACAACATAAATATAAAGTGTTTACTATTAGAACTGTCTGAAAATTGAACATAGGACCTGTATGCCACTCTAGAACTGAATTCTCTGTTACTTGAAATATTCAAGCTGGAGTCAGATATCAGCTTTGAGTATGCAAGCTTTGGACAGGAATAATTAGTCATTTGGCTTCTTAACTCCTTTCAATAGATGGATTTTATGATTTGTTAATTTGTCTTCTATGTCTTCCCATATCTAGACATCAGAGAGACAGTTTGTGTTGGGGGCTGACTCCATCACTTCCTTCTTACCTTTCCAAGCATGTGAGGGAAGAACCCCCAAAACAAGAATTAACTTTTGGAGGGGAGGCCCCTTGTAGTGCAGACTTCCCCCACTAGGTGTTTGTTCTAGAAACCTATCTGTATCAGTGTACCAGCTGGTGTTGTGAAAATCAGCATTCAGCTTCAGTGAATGTTTTTAAAGACTCTTTCCATGTGCTTGCCTGTTTCATGACAGGTGATGTATGAGTGCACCTGCCCACCCTGCACTGAGTGTTCAGCAGTTTTTGACCAAAAAAGGGAGGACCATGGTGCCCCACCCTCCCTGTTCACCTGATCTCACCCTGGGTGACACTTTTCTGTTTCTCCCAATTAAAAAAAAAAAAAAAAATTCAAGCAGAAACGTGTTGCCAGTGTGGAAGAGGTGAAACGAAAACAGCAGAAGCACTCGAAGGCATCGAAATCGACGATTTCAAAAGCTGTTTTAAGCAGTGTGAATAAAAAAGCCTCCATAGGTGCATTGCATCCAGTGCAGGGTGTTTTGAAGGTGACTGAAGTTTACACATGTACGAATAAATACACACTTTTTATAAATAAATTCCATTATATGAGACCCCCGTCGTGTGATTTTAAAAATAATTCATTAGAGCTTAGAACAGAATCAACTTACTACCTGTTTTTGTAAATGAAGTTTTACTGGAACGCAGTTGCTCATATTTCTCTGTGTGTGTGTTGTCTGCACTGTTCTCCTACAGAGGCAGACTTGAGCAATTGCAATTGAGATTATGTGACCTTGCAAAGCCAAATATATTTATTATCTGTTTACAAAAAAAAGTTCGCTGACCTCTGATATAAAAACCTATTTGACCTATCAGTATAATTTCAACACAATATCCAAACATCATTCCCAAAACATTTTGATTATTTCATGGAATAAAATAATCCATGAAAGCTATTAATCCATGAGATTGGCTATTATAAGAAAAAATACAGCTGACGGGTGTTACTTGCCTGAGCTTTGTATTAGTATTCCTATGTTGAAATGGTTTTTAAAGTATACCAGCATATAAACTCTTATATTTGACTCACATGTTTATTCAAGTATGGATATTTTCATACAATAAACAAATCATGTTTACACAGTGGTTGGCTTTGAGTTCACGAAGCCAAACATTTGCTCGGATCTGTGGGAGAAAAATGCTGCTTATATTATAGCAGAATGGCTTAAGAATGCATAATACAATGCACTTTTCTCTAAAAAGCATTTTTAATTTGGAATTTTCTAATAAAAGAATAAATTTTAAGAAATTACACCGGCATTCCATTTAAAAATAATGATACATTAAAACATTTTCATTTTAGATGTTTGTTATTTTGTGTCTTTTTTTATAAGAGAATAGTAAACATTATATTTTAACCCATTTTACAAATGAAATAAAAATTTTACAATGGAGTCAGGCAGTTGAATGAAAGATTTTTAAATAATATGTGCCCTCTTTTCCACTTGGATGCATGGTTTACATATTCATAAATATTTAAGAAGTCAGGTTTTCAAATCCAATATGACTGTAATCCATTTTAACAGTGAGACTGAATTGTTTTTGCCCCTGTAGGTGAATAAGATAGACAAGCTAATTGCCTTTTTAACTTACAGATTTTCAGCATAAGATCTCATTATCATTTGCTTTCAGGAATAAATTTCTATTGAGTTCTGATGGAGTGTATAGCTTCTTTTGTCATAAAATCATGAACCCTTTACCTTCCTTATCTTTCTCTAAATTCCCACACAGAGTACTTGATAGAAGACTGATTTCGTTCATCACTGTTTCAAGTGCTTCTTAGAGTAAGTTGAAAGAACAAGGAACATTCTACATTAGCATAATAGAATACTTGAAAAATCAATGACTATGTCTAGGTAGAAATGATTGCACCCATAACCGATATCCCAGACATTTAGAAAGGTCATATAGAACTTATTTAATACTCAGTTCACAAGAAAAAATATAAATGGCAAGTTTCTATTTGTCATATATAGAGCCATTTTATCATTTTAAATACCTTATAACTGATATAATAAAAATTATTCCCCTGGTAAAGTAGCCTGGTTGAAAATCTTAACTATGAATCTGGAGTTAATAAAACACACATTCACACACATGTGCACAGACAAACAAATATAGTAATTGTAATTTTTAATGGGAATGAGTTGTCTGGTTGATTCCAGGTTGAGTTAGATTAGAGCAAGCAAATTTTGAGAGGGAAAGTATCCAAGGTATAATGTTCATAAAAGAAAAACAGTATTAATGTATGTACAAGGCATGACAAGTTACAGAGAGTTGATAGGGTGTATTAAATAGTTATTTGATTTATTCTTTTGATTTCAATCCAATTCTGAGAATATTTCAGTTCTCAGCTGAGAAAACTGTTGAGTTGAGTTGACATTTTTTACGTTATGGCATGCATTTTTCTTTATATTTCTGAAGAAGTCTTCAATAATTTGTGTGTATATATACACATATATGCATAGAACAAATGCGTTTTATTTCGACTACATTTAATAACTGATGAAATTGACATTGCTTTTAGAATCTCCTTTTAGTTTCAGAATCTCTTTATTTTCTCTTAGTATGACGAAAATAAAAGGTTTAGCACATTGAGGTTATTAATGGGGATTAAATTAACAGTGAGCATGAATAACAATACAAATGTGTTATCTTATTGATTTAATTTTTATTATAGTGGATTTTACAGTTACAGGGGTTTTATTTTTAGAAACAAACATTTCGTTTTATATTCTCAAGAGTGTGTATTTGGAGAAAACAGGAAAATGTTGGAATTCAGATCATTCTTACAGGTCAGGCTTCATCTTCACACGTAATATAAAGTCAGAAAGCCAAACGCGGAGACAGGAAGTCAGTCTAGGTAGGCTGCACATGATGCTGATGGGACGCACAGAACTGGATGGGCATGGGATTCATTCTGAGGTGAACAAAGAGGAGCTTGAAGAAACAGAAACATTGAAAATAACTTATGTATTTAAGTATAAATAACGATGTAAATATGACCTTTTGTTTTATCTTCATGTAATTGATTTAATTTCTTATATTTTGTTTTTTGTCTTTAGTAACCTGTGAGGTGCCATTTATTCCGAATAGTGAAATGTGAGAGGGCCAGATAATTGCTTTTACAGTTATTTCTAGTGTTTGGTGTGTGTGTTAGATATATGTCAAGGGTGTGAATTTTGACACGATAATCTTGAGATACCTGTGAGCCAAGCATGTATGGATATCAAATAGCTTAAGACGTATGAATGCAAATCTCAGATGTGACACCTGGGCTGGGGATACTCTGGGACTCGTGCCACGGGAAAAAAGGTCATGCGAATTAATGAGACAACCTAGAATGAGGTGCAGGGGAAACTCAGGGAGAGGACCTAGATCTGAGCCCAGAAATACTCCCAAATACAGTGGCTGGGTACAGACAACAGAGCTAATGAAAGAAGAAATGTTATGAAGCTAACTAATCCCAGGGATGTTTGGTGTCGTGAGGCCCCAAAGGAAGAATCTGTTTCAAGAACTCTAAAGGGCAGAGTAGATCAGGGAGAATTGTTATTTTCCAAAAGTTTCTAAGAGGTAGAATAATATGAAGCCAGAAAATTTTTCATTGAATTTAGCTACAACAAAATTCATGGTGACATGATCTAAAGAAGTTTCAGTCCAGTGGGTGACAAATGCATGCTAGAGAGGTATGAAATGGAAGTGGATCTAGTGAATATAGACAATTTTAACATATGTATGTATATATATATATATGTATAATTACATATAATTTATATATTACATCAGATAATGTATTGGTATCAGATACATATAATCAGATATTATATGTATTGGTATATGTATACACACTTCCATATATATGAATAATACAATAGATAGTTGTACACATATATGTATATGCATGCATGTGATAATTTACCTTCATGTGTAAGTGTGTATATATGTATATGTGTGAATATATACCTGTATTCATTTATATACATGCATATATAAATCCAAAGTACTTGAACAAAAATAAATGAAGAAGGAGAAATAAGCACCTAGAATAGACGAGTGATAAGTGACTAAAATGAAAACCCAAGTAGAACCACCAGTGACATTGGGTTTTCATAAGAACAGGGACACATCCTACATTATAAAAGGAAAATAGGTGTCTTCAAATAAAGGTGGAATTACCAACTGTGTAGTAGAAAGTGGTGATAATTTATCTGTGTTAACTTCCTTTTTTCTCATTGAACTCTGAGGTGACATTGAAGTGAGGTTGAGGATGGAACGAACATACAGGTATGAGGACAGAAAACAGAACTCAAATGTTTTAGTTAATAAAACTTACTGTGGAAGCATTGACAGCTGTATCAGTTTTCTTGCTTTGTAAGACATTACACAAATGCATATATTTAAAGCAACATATATTTTTCCATTGGATCATAAATTTATGGTTTCCTGAGATTATGATCTAGTTTAGAAAAGTTGCCATATGTTCATTCTTCAAGATTCACATTGTTTTTCTTTCCTTTTTTACTGAATTTATTGGAGTGACATTGGTTCACAAAATCATACAGGTTTCAAGGGTACAACTCAATGAAACATCATCTGCACGGTGAATTGGGCACCCATTGCCCAAACAAAGTCTCTTTCTGTCCCCATTTGTCCCCTTTGCCTACCTCTACCTAACCTTATCTCCCCTTCCTTCTGTCTAACACACTGTTGTCTATGTCGGTGTGTTCAATATATATATTTTTTGCTTAATCTCTTTACTTTTTTCATTCCACCTACCAACCCCCCTTCCCACTGACAGCTGTCAGTCTGTTCCACGTATGTGTCCATGCTTCTGTTATTATTTTGTTCACCAGTTTATTTTGTTGATCAGATTCCACATTTAAGATCATATATTTTGAAAGAATATACACACCCTTATGTTCATGGCAGCATTATTGCAATAGCCTAGATCTGAAAACAACAAATATTTATTATCTCAAATGACTCCAATGAATCAAGGGTCTTGCCACAACTTAACCCGTTCATCTCCTCTGAGTTTCACAAGGCTGCAGTCATGGCGCTGTCTGGGGTGCAGTCTCATCCGAAGCTCCAGATCCTCTTCCGAGCTCATGTTGGCAGAATTCATTCATTTGTTTTCAGCTGTAGAACTCATGACCCCTTGCTTGTGCAAGGTCAGCAAAGTAAGCCACACCGTCTTCTAAAGGGTATTCGACTGTTTACAAAAGTATAAAACTCTATTTTTGGTTCTGAAAGTGAAGTCTCTGTAACCATAAAACTCACTCAGTTTTATTGGCTTAGTTACTAGTTTGTGTGCACCCTAAATTCCATGGTCCATTACTAGAACTACTCTTTTAAATCAATATTCTCAATTCCTGTGAGCTGGTCCCTTTATCATTCTTGTTTGCGGCATCCCTAGTTAAACCAACGAACAGGTAATACCTACATGAATGGTTCTGGCCATTGATTTATATAAGTTATACATCAAATGACTTAATCATACATTAAGAGTGCCAGGTTGAATGTTTTGAAAATAAATTTTATGTCACATAGCCGCACTCACTTTTCACTTGCATGTAATAAATATCTGTATGCTTTCATACCGTAGTGGCTTAGATGAGTAGTTGCGATAGAAACTGTATTGCCTGCAAGACTGACATATTTGCTATGTGGCCTGTTAAAGAAAATGGGTGTCCTTTGGTCTAAGCAAAATACAGAAATCGTAGTAGAGAAGGAATTGCAGTTGGTTAATTAAAAGGAAAGGAGATATGCGTGAACACTCGGGCTTCACGTTGTTATCTTGGAGGCTGGTGTGATTTGGAGTACAGGGGTTGAAAAAAAATTGGAGAATTTTGGAGACCAGGTTATTGATTGGTTATTGAACTGAGAAGGAAGATAGGAGGAAGATGGAGCAGTAAACTGTGAAGCAACAACCTTGGTTTACAACGAACGTCAGGGAGACTGGCCGAACGACAGGGAATGCAGAGCAGACCACAGGGCTCAAGGTGAAAGTTGCAATAGGATGTCATTGGTATGTATACACTTAGCCTCTTGGTTTTGGTTTGTCTTTTTTTCCTGCAAACAAGGAGAAAAGCAGGCTGAAAAAACAATAACATGGTAAATAAATGATATGGTCCTGAGTTAAGACAAGCCTGACAAAACAAAAAAAAAATTAAAAACAAACAAAAAGGCAAAACCAGAGACCGTAGAAGATCCGTGATTGCCGTGAGTCAGGAGGGGAGAGACGGAGGATTCAGCAGGGCGCAGAGGAGGTTTAGGGCAGTGACGCTATTCTGTGGGAGACTGTGGTGATGAACGTGCCATCACACAGTTGTCCAAACTTGTATGCACAGCACTACGGAGGGCCCTAACATCAACTACAAACTTTGGGTGACAATAATGTATCAATGAAATTTGTCCATTGTAAACTCTTGTACCATTTGTTCAGGGATGTTAGTAATGACAGAGGCTGGGCATGAATGATGGCCTCGTGTGTATGGAAAATCTCTGTACTTTGCATTCATTTTTGCTGTGAATCTAAAACTTCTCTAAAAAATAAAGTACCAACAAACAAAACAGGTCTCTGTCTGAGAAATCTGAAAAGCAAATGTCCAAGGAGGCAGCCAGATTTCAGTTAGTCATGTAAGTGAATGGAAAGTTCTGAGAAGAAACTTCCATGTAATAGCATCTGTTGATTATACAATCGGAGTTAGTGAGAAGAGAGTGGAAAGTTTTAAGTGGGCCATAGGTTGAGTCAGATTAATATACTGACCATTATGGGGGACGGGGAACCAAGTAAAACTAGATGATCAGGTTAGCTTACCCTCCTGAGAGCCTCAGAGATACACAGAGATGCAAGGAATGATGAAATTGGTCCTGATGACCTGATACATGTATTTGGAGACTTATGTGCTCTGATTGTTTTTACAGAAATTTCACAGGTATATTTTAATATTATAAGTAGTTCTAAAACATAAAACACTTGGCCCTGGCTGGTATGAGTCAGTAGACTGAGCACTGGCCTGTGAACCCAAGGGTCACTGGTTTGACTCCTGGGCAGGGCACATGCCTGGATTAGCGGGCCAGGTCCCTGTTTGGGGGCATTCGAGGGGAAGCCAATCAATGTTTCTTTCCCTCTTGGTTTCCCTCCCTTTTCCCTCTCTAAAAAATTAATAAATAAATCTTTAAATGAAAAAAAATTAATCACTTGTTTACAAATCTTATGTTATCTGATACTGAAACTGGAAAAAACACTGGTATTTGTGCTGCCTGTCATGTACCCAACCCAATAAGCAAAGACAGGTACTGAATCTTTATGGGCACTTTATTTAGCTGGTCGGTAATCTGAGAAGATGCGGGGTTAGCACCCTAACAAAACTGTTCTACATTTTCTTTCCAAGCCAACCTTTTGTAACAGGGAATAAACAAGGTGTGGTGAGGGGTTGTGAAATTCAGGGAAAATTAGGTGAAAGAAACTGACACATTCTCGTCCTGGGCAGTGAGCTGTTCCCAGGGGCTGGTGGTCATCTGTCTCTCCTTGGAACACAAAGGCCTGGATGCCTCTAGTTGTCCCCAGGCGGCAATCTCTAGTGGTTCCCTAGGTGGTTGGCTGTCTATCCCAGGAACCAGGATGGGCCTTATCTGTAGTTTCTGAAAAAAATTGCTTTAACATATGCATTACTTACTAGGCTTATAAATATTTACCTTCAATGAAAATTTTCGAACTCTTGAGACCCTATCAATATCATTAAAATCTTTATTTTGTTAAGTATTTTATTCCTGAATTTTCTGATAAAGAGATTGAAATCCAGAGATCCCCCAAAATCCCCTAAAAATAGCTAGTTAAGATTAATATGTATATGCTTTTATAAAGATAAGTTTACTTGTACCTCTATATCATGCAGAAACAGAGTAGAATATCACCTAGCTTTATAAATTTAGTGGAGGAAAAAATCTAAACCAAATAACTTCAAATTACCCCTCTAACATTTAGTGAGTAAAATTCAAAAGCCTTAATTTTCCCCATCTTTATAGCGGGAATAGTAAAACCACCTCACTGTGGTATTGCATCAATGAAATAATGTGTCTGAAGTAGCTGTGGAATTACAATGCATTGTAAGAACATTTAGCGATAGTAATTTTAGCTGTCATTCAGTGCTCTGTTGGAAAATATTCTACAACTGAAAAAATCGGCTTCATCTCATCCATGATATGCAGATTCAAATCTTTTAAGAATAAGTTTCTATCAGTTCTGGATCGAACACTTTCAAAGCTGCAATGGTTTAATTTACAACTTTTCCTTGACTTTGGCACATGCTGCAGCTCACTCACCACGCACTGCAGCGAAATGTGCATATGTTTACATATAAGGAGTCTAGCTTAAACAGCATAAACTATTCATAGGAGATATTCCACATTTTCAGAAAATCACTTTCCACATTTAATCAGTGAGAATTTTACTTAAATGTTTCTATTTAGGTAAGAAATAATCAACAATCTATTACTGCTCTCATCATCTCAGCCTCATCACCTGTGTCATGACTGTTGTTACTGTCACATATGGAGCTGCTGATGACCTGCTAGACTATGCACGGTGCATGACGGAGACGGCGTTCTTGCCCTATAGCAGAAGGAACATAAGAAGCTGGTTAAATTATCCAAATCTTATTATACATGAAATCGACAGGTCTTTCAGAAGAAAGTGAGGAGTGTTTTTTTCTTTTTTTTCGAACTTTTAGGTAATTTCTTCAAGAATCACTTTTTGTATATGTCATTTTGAGAATACTTTGCTGGTGTTGCCAGTGTCTCCAAGGATCCATCTCTCTTTCTCCCATTGGAGAAAAAGTCCAGCCTTGTCCTCAGTGAGACCAAAACAAAAGCTAGTTCCCAGAGTTCCTGCTTCATATTAAAGCTCAGTCCTCAGGAGCCCATGCCCTCTGCTGTGGCCCCCAGTAGCTGCTAGACCCACAGGGTTTCATGCTCCCAAGTGAAAGAGCACGTAAAAGAATGAGGCCAGTGCAGGTCATGAGCAAGAGCGTGAGAGAGTTTCTTTGTTCCCTTGAGATTATATTAGGTTGGGCTTGGGATGGACCAGGTGCTTTTGCAGAAGAACCAATCAGCTTCTCACGTTTAGGTGGATTTTTTGATAGGTTTACACCCCCTAATTAAGTTGATAAGACTCTATGGTCTAGAACTTCCCCCACAGCCCAATGATGCGATACTGGAAAGGGTAGGAGAGGAGTGTTAATCCCCTTGGTGCAGAAATTCTGTAATCCCCTGGACTGTGAGGCTGTAGCTTCCTGATGGAGGAAGCAGGTTTATGCTCCACAGTTTATTAAACTCAATGTCTAATTTTTTTTGACCCCCCTTTTTATCAATAACTAGTAACACCTATGGTAACACTGGGACACAGGTTCATTTACTGACTCTTGCTAAGTCTGATTTGTGGGTTTGAGAGAGAAAAAATTGAGGAAAAGAAACCAGAATAAAATATTATACTCCAGCATCATAGCCTTCCCACAACTATAATACTCAGCAATTCTCACTTTTTCTTTATGCTTATGGAGAAAAATTTTTAGGAAGGATATCTTTCCTGGTACATGGATTTTCTCAGCATAATTTACAGTAAAGGGGCAAAGTAACAGAATGAATGAATAACAGATGGATAACAATTTATCAAATACATCCAGGGCATTAACAATCTCTTCTGATTTCTAATCTCCTCTGATACCTATTTCTGCAGCATACTTTGTCACATTTAGAATATCTCTCTCTAATCTCAATTTTACAATTTACCATTAATATTGTCAAATAATTAGCAGAGATAAGCTGATTTAATACGCTTTCATTTGATTTACTATAAACTGATTTTGGTGTTGATTATTCTCTTATAATTTACCTGTTTAATGTTTATTGGCCAAATGTCAGTGCCTCCCTTTCTTAAATGAACTTAATTATTGCCAAAAAGAACATTAAATCTGACCGCTTTATAGGCAGATCAATATGACTGACAGTGAAATAAATATTGCTCATTACTTTAACTTGTTGTGCAACATGCAGGTTGCTAAATTAATGGGAAATGACCATGATTATCAGACAGTATGTCAGGCATGGGTGTTGCTTTCCCAGTTGCCTGCATCTGCTCCTTTGTGAGATGCCCTTTTTTAGGATTGAAAGACAATAAAGCACATAGGTATTCAAGACCACATACAGAAATCACCAGAGCTGTTTATTGTAGGCCGAGATGAGATTTTTTAAAGTGGCAGCAAAGGTTTTTTTAGGAACATGTAAAAACATTATTTTACTTACAGGGGTGAATGAGAGTTGCATTAACCAGCCATGGTATTTTCTGGGTCAATTTCGTGTCACTTTAAATTCATCACTTTGGAGATTCAAACCAAAACACAGAGATTTTAGTGGTTTTCATTCAGAGTGCTATCATTCAAAGGTGCTAAATCAGACATAAAAAAGTTTCATAAGGCTTTCTGGACATCACATGGTTCTTTCGAAGACGCTACTTTGGATGATTTAGATTGCCTGTTAGGAAATAATAGAGAAAAATACTGGTAATAATTCTTTTCCTACAATGGAAATATTGTATATGAAAGGAAAAGTGCTTTGTGAAAAGTATGCTTGGGTTTTTATCATTTAAGAAGCATCTGAAAAGAGTTCAGCAATTTTGAAGATACTGAAATAAAGATACTATATTTTAATCCTAATATCACACATCCTACTGAACCAGGTTCATTCAATCTTATGATGACTACTTAACCTACTAAAACTTTTATATCAGGACAGGAGAAATTTTATTTTGTAGCTTTATAAAAAAACATTCAAAACACAACATCATTACATGTTGCAATTATTCCTATATCTACAGAAAATGTTAGGAAATCAGTAACAATCCATTAAATATTATCAGAATATAGTAAGAATTTCTGGATACTAAGCTATTTGGAATGTAACTAAATACACTCAGTATGAGTGGGACATCCCATGTGTCAAAGTTAATACATTCAGTATGAGTGGGACATCCCATGTGTCAAAGGTGAATTCCAGATTAGTCACATGTCTCTAGATTCCTATATTTTGAGTCTATGTTCCAGTGCATGGTATTCAAATTTTTGGTGCCACTCCTCATATTTGGATGTATTATTAAATGTCTTGACCATTCCCACTCTATTTAGGTGGGCTTTCTTAATTCTGAAACTTACTCCCCATACATTCTTTGCTACATGTGCATTACACCAATTTCATGGTGTATTGTGAACAGTGTGTTCATTTATTCACACTTTCAACAAATGTGATACTAAGGGAAAGGCATTGTCCCAGACACTGGGGGTGAAATAGTCCCTGAGGCCCAGCTGTTAGAGAGAACAGATGTATGCGTGGAGGGTGATTCTATTTTCAACCATTGATGTCTTCATACGTTTGTCTTTTGTAAGAGGTGTCCTTTGGGCAAGCCTGCACATTGACATGTGAATAGTTCCCTTTACTGATTTTCAGATATCTTTTTATTTGCATATAAAAAGAGATCTAGCATTCTACTTGTAATATAAGTTGTTTGCAGGCAGGAATTTTAGTTTTCTTAATCACTTTTATTTCCACTAGGCAGAGCATAGATTGTAACAGATATGTGTTGAGTGAGTGAATAAAGGAAAATAGTCAACTAGTTGATGGGTCAATAAATATAGGTTTTCATTCTTTAGTTTTAATAATAATATTTTAACATTTTGATTTAAAAAAATATCACTTTAGAACAAAGTTATTATTCAGCTATTTTAATCTTTATTTTCTTTTAATCTTTATTTAATCTTTTATAAATAACTTTGAAATCATGTGGATATTTTCTTTTAAGAAATGAGGTCTCTCAAAGTAAAAGAAAAAAGAAATAAAATAGAAAAATTAGCTAATGTTCTTTTTTTCTATGTGAGGCATTTCACTGTATAGTTTTCATACACTATCGTGTTTAAGGCTCAGGAAATATGTCTGAGGTCACTCCCATTTTAAAAATAAGGTCACTGAGGCTTAAGTGACACAGCCATGATTCCTTCATTAATGGATGTAGAAGTAGAAACTCAAGCTGAGCTCTGCCTGATTGTACATTATTAAAATAAATACCTGCATGATGGGAAATACTATTTTTTGAGTGAAAGAACAATATGAGATCTTGTATGAAGAAACCATACTAACATGAATTGTCATTTATAAAATAAACTTGTAGTTTATCTATCATTTTGAGAGCGTGAGTCTTCATATCTATCACACTGCATCTGTTTTTAACGGGAGATCTGTAAACAAAGGCGTAAATTCTCCTACTCTCATCCACTATGTTTTAGTCTTTTGGGAAAAGCACAGACATAAAACATACCCTCTTTTATCTCTGGTAAAGCTTTTTTTTTTGTCTTAAAGTCAATTTTTTCCAGTTTTGATAGAGTTATGTTATCATTTTTTTATTATTACATTGCTTTTTAGGTGGAGAGAAAGGGAGAGAGATAGAGAAAGAAAGAAATATCGATGTGAGAAAAACATCTATTTGTTGCTTCCTGTACTCAACTGCCCTGGGGATGGAACCTCGAGACCCAGTTACATAACATGACTGGGGATCAAACCCATGACCTTTTGAGTACAGGACAACATTCCAACCAACTGAGTCATAATAGCCAGGGTGATGTTATCATTTTTATTTTTAAATGTTTAATGTGTATGTGTGCACATTTATGTGTATATGTGTAAATACATTTTTATAACTATTTTCAAGCTTTCGGTTACATTATGTTTTATTTTTAAATAATACATCTAGAATTTGATAAAACTTCCCTATTTGGATCTGGAAAATAGGATTCATTTTGAGTAATTGAATTGGTAATTGAAATGCAATGGACAGTGTACAGCAGTAAACTTCTTTGTCCCTGGGCAGGAGGCAGATAGAAGAAAAGCAAAGCCTCGCCAATCAGTCTCGTTCTCAAATCTTTCCCTCGAATGAAGCTCTTAAAAAGTTTTATGAGCAAAAACCTATTTTCCTTTATGTTATCAGTTAAAACATATTTTCATGAGTTCCATATAGCACTCCAGGATGAATGACTATAAACTTTGGAACTGCGGCTTTGCTTTGTCTGCACTGGGAGTGTCAGTACCTTATTTCATCCCTGGTGTTAAGAAAATTATACAATGTATCTATTTTGTTTATCTTTCATTAGACCAACACAAATATACTCTATCTCTTACCACCACAGAACCTGCTAGTCTAACAAGTTCAGCTCTGAGTGTTTATGACTTAGTGATACAGAGACCTGGGTTTGTTCTATATTATGTTTTCAAATTTTTACAGCTTTGCAGCTAGAACTGTATGAATTTTCCATAAATTTTGGAGAAAAAAAGAAGTATGCTTGGTATTTGAGAGAACTAGTCTATAAAACAAAAAAATAGACAGAAACATGTGTTCAGTTCTCCTTTCTTTTTAGGGTTTTTTTTTTTTTTAATCTTTACAAATTTGGAATGCATTGGGTGGCAATTATAATATTCCTGCCAGTAAATCTAATCTTTTTCTTTGATAACAGACATTACTCATGTTCTTTCTCTTTGCTTCTTTAATAAAAGAACCATGACCAAGGGAATTGCTCTTTCGATGTTCTTGTTTTCATTGCTTTCATGGTGTGTGCGCCTGTGCGTGTGGTCGGATATGCTCTGTCCCAGGTGGAAAGCTGGATGTATTAAACCAAAGAGTGGTCATCTTAGGGAACAGATTTTTTTTTTTTAATTTTTACTTTTAGATGTATACTTATTCTCTTATATTTTTTACCATCCTAATTGTTGTAGAACAGGAGATAATTATCTTATGATAAGTATATTATACTACTTATTATAAAACCAGGTTATGCTGCAATAACAGACAACCTTAAAGTATCAGTGGCTATTTAAAGTAAGGAGTCTGAAGTGTGTGTTCCTTCCCCTTCCTTGTTCATTGCAGGTTGCCTCCTGTTCTTCTCCGTGTGATCATCATTCCACACTAAAAGCTGATGGGGGAGACTCACCCCAAATGTTAATAGTTACTGTGAAAGAGAGAGAAACTTTTCTTAAAAGTCACATTAAAAGTTCTTAAAGAAACATGACACCACTTTTGCTTAATTTCATTAGTCAAAGCAAGTCATGGTTGTGTCTGCCTCGAAAGGTGTGGAAAGGCCCATGTTGCCATATGACTAGGGGAGATAACTCATAATAGGACTGAATTATATCTTGTAGTAACTTTTGAAATCTCAAATTACTAACTAACACAATTAAAATTGCTTCACTTTTTATATATGTGTGTGTTTCTATCTGTATGAGGTCCTCCTCACCTTTCCCAAGCCTACCAAGTCTGGTTATATACAAAATGTCTCTTTTATTCATTTCCTATTTTCATTATAGGTATTACTCATACACAGTAACTGCTTCTTGCAAATTAACTGTCCATTTGGTTGGTTTTATTTGACAAAGAATAGATGTCACTTCTTAAGGCATTGGATCATTTTCTCCTCTCTCTAATTTGGAAATTTTACAGTTGATTCCTTTATGGAGTTTTTTGTTTTTTTTTTTTTTTTTTTTTTTTTTATTTCCCAATGTCTCCATTAACACTGGCCCCTCTGAAAGAATCTTGTCGAGGAAAGAGAGAAATAATCGGAGAGATTGCCAAGCTTAAAAGTACTGAATTTCTGTAGATGTTCCTTTCATTTTCCCTCCTGTGGAATAAGTGCCTTCTGATTTTAATTCTATCAAGATACTGACTGATCTCAGGAAACACATTCATGTTATGTAATGTCTGCACTGATCGTGCTCTGAAAAATGTGAAGGTACATTCTTTTCAAGTCTGCCATCAATATCTTATAAAAATAAGCAGAAACAGTGTACAGGTTAATATTTCATGCCAGGTGCAGAGCAAATACACTTAGTGATCATTTTGGGGGGAGGCCTGAACCAATATCATATGCAGAACACATAGAACTTCAGTCTTTCTAACTTGAGCCATGACATTTCTTAACATACCTACGTGTCTGCTCTTCCTTTAATGAACAAAACCACCCTTGAAATAATGACTTGATAACTAATTCAAACTTGTTTTGTCCTGGCAGAGCAACCTGAACATGGCAATGGATTCTCCATAAGGCATCTGAGTTTAATTAAATTGTTGATATTAGTTTCTATTTATCATGATCACCCCCCTTGCTTTCTCCCCTACAGTCTGATTTACAATTCAACAATCTTATATTGACCCCTAATGCCTTCAGTGTTTAATAATTGTGCCTAAGGAGTGGGCTTTATCTGAATGTAGATTGTCACCATGCCGACAGGCCTCCTGTTCCCTCCCTAAACTCATTTCTCAAGAATTTCCCTTTGCTGTCCTCCATGGCAGCCTCTCTGGGGTCCTCTCTGATCTCTGAGCAATAAGGCCACACGCTACGTGCCACCTATAGCACTTGCTGTTTCTTTCATCTGAAATCATGTTTCCCAAATACCATGGCCAAGTTTACTTCTTTTGTTTTTAAATCATCTTTTCTGACACTGTCCTGGCCACTCTCTAAACTGCACAGTGCTACTGTGATAGAGAATAACATAAGAAGACTAGGAGTTGAACATGTTATCCTAGTTCATTCTGGCTGCAATAACAAAAATGCCGTAGACTTGGTGGCTTTAACAACAGAAACTTATTTCTCACCGTTCTGGAGGCTAGGAAGTCAAAAATCAAGTTGCCAGCAGATGCCACGTCCAGGTAAGAACCTCCCTTCTGGTTTATAAATGGCTTGTCTTCTCTCTGTGTCTCCACATAGTGAAAGGGACAAGAGAACCCTTTGGAGACTCCTTTTTAAGATCATGAACCCCAACCATGCGGGCTCCACCCTCATGGTCAAACCACCCCCCAAAGGCTCCACCACCTAATACAATCACGTTGGAAGTTAGGATTTCAAAATATGAATTTTGGGAAGACACATCCAGTCCAATACACATATAGAGAAAGTTAATCAAATATGTACTAAATTTAAACATTTAAGTTCCATGATTCATTGTTTCTCTGAACTTGATTAAGGTAGTGACTCCGTATGTATCAGTCAGGGCAGTATAGGTTGTTTGTAATGAGAAATTTTAAGTAAGAAAATAAAAGAAAGAGCATGTATTGTTCCATTAAAATGAACATTCCTGAGGCATCCCTAACATGAAGGGAGCTTTAAACTAGGGCTCAACCGGTGTTTGCTGCCTTCTTTGTCTTTTGAGTTGCCCTGCTCAGGGCTGGTTCCCTGGTGATGCACACTCTCCCAATGACTGGCCTCAGCAAACCCGGGACTGCAATCTTCTCAGGTCAGGTCAGCAGAGAGAGAAAGGTGTCTCCATCAGTAGCTCGAGGAAAGTCCCAGTAAAATGGGTTTTATTTATCCTAAGTGGCTAGCCATTGCTGGAAATTAGAGAGCACTAATTGGGAAAAAACAAGAGAAGGAAAGCACTTCTGTTCCCCTTGGGATAATGACAGTTACCGAATGAGTTAAAATTAACATTAATTTAAATTATTATGTTAATCTCTTACAAACGACATTGGGACACATTCACTCATCGCATGCTATGCAAATGTTTTTTTCTAACTTTTGCTGACAAGGCTATTTGATAACATAGCCACATAAATTAATTTATTTTCCAGTTGATCTGTTTGGGTTCTAGTTTTAATATGTTCTTAAAGCAACAAATAGCAAGTTCCCCATCATTGTTAATTTGTATATGTTTGAATAGACTGTTTATATTACACTGTCTTATGAGTTATTCAATCGTTACACTATTTTTCAGCAACTACAAATAAATGTACTGTGATTTTTTTGTTGGTGGGGGAAATCTCTAAAGATGTCTCATCTCTAAACAGTTGGAGAATGGCATGTATTTTAGGGGTCTCAAATTTCTATTTCCTTCAGTAATTTTTATGTCTTTCAAAAGCAAAAACAGAATTCATAGTTATTTGCTGTGTGAAATTGTAACATATCTCATGAATATTACCCACTTGACACTTAAATTTAGCTTTCTATTGATAGAAGTAATCAGAGATATTCATTAAATACAATTCCTAATAATGGTTATCTATGTAAGTTTTTTGCATTCAAGTAAAAGCATTTGAGCCAGTTACAGAGGTGTAGAAAGAATAAAAGTTAATTCTTGTTTATCGACTTGAGGTTATTAACCGATTCTTTTGATTCAATTTATAAGTCAAACTTCAATTTGTTAGTCAGGTTAATTTAGTGTTTTGTATAGTTTTTATATCATTATTAGCTTTGTTGATTGGCAGGGTCTGTACTCTAAGGGAGAAGCAGACACACTTTGGGGTAGAATAAATCACATTTATAAACGTGATTGATTTGCAATGGTTGACTTACTGCTTTTCAAAAGCAACTTAAGTTTGATTTGGTACGTTTTCTCTCTTTTCTTTAACTTGAAATTTTTAGATAAAAAAGAATAAGGGTTCTATTGGCATGCATTGTCTAGAAAAAAACGTAGACATTCCTGTTTCAGTTCTCTTTAACTCTCTACCTTTTCTCTTTAAAATCCTTTATTAGGTCCAGGTATCTGCATCCTGCCTACTAGATGTCAGTGATTCATATAAACTTCCCCACAACCCCCAAATTTCCCTTGCTGTTTTTATCTGTCATTACTTTTCTTTTCAGGTATAGGCCTCATAACTTTCCATCATGCTTCTTAAAATGTGATCGGAGGGTGGCTAGATGACCTTAAGTCTAAAAACAATTTTAAAACCTTTTTTCATATCTCGCAAAAAATCATGCAAAGAATAAAGGTATTTATTTTATGTGTTTAAGAATATTTTATTAGTAGTCTCCTGGATTATGAAATTAAAACTTGAAAGTTACCCTAGTCTAATGAAATCTCAAACTCACTCTTCTATGTGATTTAGCTACCTCAAAATCTTATATGCAGATAGTTAAAATCCTCCCACTTTTTGTGAAAGACCATTTGGCATCAATAAATATTTTATATTGTTTTGGATTGGTCCTAATGGTCAATTCCTCATATTCACTTTATATTTTATGAAGCACGGCTGATGAGGATTTATGATTAGCACACATGCCTGATCTCTCCCACCACCGCCATCATAGGAATGGTAAGGACAAGTGAGCTAGGCAGATACTGGGGTCTTTCACTCCAACCAAAATTTCGACAGCCATATTTGCCAGAGAAGAGAAAATTTATTTCAAGTTTGTTTAATAAGTTAATACATTCACTTATTATCGTTTTAATGCAATCAGCAATTTGTCAGTTGTCTTTGATGTATACATTTTAAGAATAACTAATAGTTAAAATTTGAAAACTATTAAGAAAGGAATTGTGGGAATATATTCCCTTCAGAGGAATCATGATAGAGTTTATTTGTATAGGATGGTTTAAATTTATCACTTATTATTATATTAGCTCAATGAACCCTTACATATTTTTTCAAAGTTATATCTCATTTACCCTCTGGGTCTGGCATTAGTTTTAGTGTCTTGGTGGGTATGTGATATCGAGCCAGAAATCTTAAATGTAATTTTACTTCTAGAGTTTTCTAACTAGTGATTGTGGACACATTATTCATCTCACGTGATCATCATTTCTAAATTCTTATATCAAGAACATTGTCCATCACAATCACACTTCTGTGTTGGAAAATCTCCTTAAGCCACTGGAAGACGGCCTTAAAAGCATATAAACATCTATCCCTCATCTCCTCCCTTCTGAGACACCATTATTGTTCACTCAAGATGGTTCTTTTCTTTCCATTAGTAAGTAATTAATTCAGCTCTGCTTGATTCAGATCTGCTTTATCAACAGGTCATTCTGGTGGCCTTCACAGGGAGTTGACAATGCATGTAGGTCAACCCCTTGTAACTTTGGTATATAAATGAAAGAAATTCTGCTTGAGACCTGGATTCCATCTCTGAAGTAGATTGGCCTTTATCTTTTCTTTTTGTACTATCTTCTAATGGATGCTGTTGTTTTGCGTACTAAGTTGATGGAAGGACATCATTTTGCTCTTTATAGCTGTTAAGTGCTTGCGATATCAGATGCTTTCTAATGGATCTTAATTTGCACAGAAAATAATGGAAAAGCTCAAAATTAAGAGGCTGAGATCACTTCTGCCATTCCTTGGGTTCAGTTCTATTTAAGAGTAATGTGGAAACACCTTATTCCACAGGAAAACCGTGGTTTGGAAACTATTCTTTTGAACTTTTATGCTTAGATCTAAGCCAAGTAATATTAGTTGCATATAAGTGTTTTTTAAAAGATAATTTAAAAGTAAATTATATTCCTCGTTATCTTGAAACTTTAAAAAATATTTTATTCTAGAGGAGGAGGTAGTTTCCCACTACATGTTTCACTGTGGACTTGGCAGAAAACAACATGCTGATTATAATTCTCTACGGAATTTAGTGAAACATTTCCAAGTTAGAGACTACTTCTTATTCTCCTTCAATAGCTTGTTTGGACTCTTAAACACGTTCAGAGTCAGTGAAGACAATACTTTTCAAAATTAGCAATTTTTCCTTTAACCTTTTATGTTGGCTAAAGTTGAATCCCTATAATCTCAGATATTGCAAAGCAAGTACATTTGTAATTCAATTATTTGAATGAAATATTATTAATATTTAAAGTTAAAGCTTGAGATACCAAACCGATTTGCATTTGAATTCTCATTTTACCTTTCTTTTGCTGGGAAATGTTGAGGTAATTTCCCACACTCTCTAAGTTTTCTCCTGTAGAAAATGAAAACATTTAATTCATAGGGCTCTTGAGTGGATTCAAATTAAAGACAGAGGGCTGTACCCCTCCTAATACAGTGGCTGGCACAGGCAAGGGAACAATAAATGTCAACTGCTATTATCATTATTTCTTCTCTACACCTATAAAGCCTTTTCTACGTGTATAAATACCATTAGCTTTTTCAAGACAACTATGAAGCCACAGATGAGGATAAACTATAATGGTCTTTTCCTCATTTCTAGATAAGAAAGATGAGTATAAAGAGCCAGAATTGAGATATATGTCCCTGTTGACTCTCTAGACACATGTGAGAACATGTGATCAAGATAGCAGTGCATTCTTGGGAAAAGCGTAACTGGGGTCACATTTTATAGTGAGGGGAGTTGGAAGTCCCAGGGCTGGGAATGGAGCCTTCACTCATGAGCAGAGATAATGTTTATTCACCTAGTGAGGAAGCCTTATCTCGGCTGGTGGAAAAATGCCAAATGTGGGAGTTGGAATAGATGTTTTTTTTTTTTTTTTTTTAATTGGTTTATAGTTGCAAAGCTCTAAATAAGAAACTCTGCATTTTTGGAGAAAAAAAAAGTGATATGCAGCCACTTTGTCTTCAATGTGAGATATAAACCTGAAAGTTTTGGAACTACACCAGGGTGGAAGGAATGAAAGCCAAGCCTTAGTGAAGTCTGAGTTTTCAGGAAATCGAATAAGAAATGTCTGGCTTTTCTGCTTAAAGTGTTCTTTTAGGCTCAGACAATGTCCAGCTCTAGGTGATTTATAACAGAAGTGAGGAGGTCCTGAAGCTTGAAACACCTTGTGCAATGGTTTGTTTAAAGTTGAAGTTTTAAGGATGCTCCCTGAAAGAATTTTTGTGAAAGCAAATTTATACCTGTTTTCGTGCTCTGCTGAGAGAATCAAATCCAAGCTATGTTCTTTTATGGATCAGGCTAAATTGCATTTACTTCCTTCAGACTCTTAATCCTCGTCCAGAAAAGACCAGAGAATGAGTGGGTACTTTGGAATTTCCTTGAAAGTTTTCTAAAATAAGACTTCATTTGGAAAAATAATTTTTTTAACTACAGTTTAAGAGGAATTATATGTTTTTGGATCTTAAAAAATGTTTAATCTCTTTGCATATAATAGATTCCAATTCTACCTCTGTACATTTCCACCTACTCTATTACAAAAGTAGCATGTAAGATCAGTTTCCTGAATTCAAGAATCTTGATAATAATACAAATGAAAACATTTAAAATTATACAAAGCACATAATATTCTTTAATGAAGGAGTCAGAAGAGAGAATGTGTGTTTATGTTGCCTTGATTAAATGCACATGCACACATGTGCACACACACTCCAGAAAGAAAGAGGGAGAAAGAAAAGAAGGAGTATAAAAAAGAATTTGAACTACAGTTATACAATACCAAACATTCTGATGAAAATAGAAATGGAGTCCATCAATATAATCTGTTGATGTTTTATAGAAAAAAATTGTACAAATATCTGTGATTATCACTTCTCAATCACATGTTATGAAAAAATCCTAATTATCACTCTGTCCTATTGTCTGGAGGATAAAACTAGGCAGTTCATTGAGGTTAATAGATAGTACTAAAGATGTGTGCTTAATTTTTTGGTGCGTGGGGTTGGAAGGCTAATTATGGGGTCAGGATTTGGAGAAGGGGTCAATGGCTAGATGAGTGTGGGAATAAGGATGGCCAAGGACAAAACCTTTTGTCAAGTGTCAGTGTTGTAGTAAAGGTTTTAACTAAGACAGCAACTTTGTTGGGTTTAACAATTAGTTCTCCTAGAAAAAAGATGAGAATGTCAGTCTGTTTTCCTGTGAATATTGAAAATAACCATGAACTAGATCAGAAGATTATCCTTGAGTATGTATAGCAAGGTGCTCATTCCCAGTGCAAAAGGAAAGTCTTAGAACGGTGTGGAATTCTGAACGGGTGTTTTTACTAGTAAGAAACCATAGTAGATCAAATTAATTGCCAAGTGTTTTGTTACATAACTAGGGATAAATGACAAGACAGAATAAAAAAAAAAATCTTTACAGACACATAAGCTATGCATAGTGAGAGCCTTCCAATTTAAGAAGAAAATCGTAATTATCATTCCTATGGCTAGAGAATCTTGAAAAACAATTTTTCTGAAGGATTTGTAGACAAGTGCAGTAACCACTATGAATTTGATTAAAAAAGGATACCTTTGATGTACTCAGGTAAGTCTTAATTCATGTGGATTAATGATCTTGAGAGAAAGCCAACATGTGTAAAATATTAAATAGCTAAAAAATAGGAATTTTTGCATGTATCAAAGTTAGATGAAAAATAGCAAGTCATGGGGAGGTTAAGGAATGGCCATGTAAATGGTTATAGTCTTGAGAAGAAGAATCAGAAGTAAATAAACATGTGGATGCAGAAATACAAAGAAAAAGTCTTCAGTTTTGTCACTGACCTTATTCTTTTCAAAGAACTAAGAAATAAGCAAATTTTAAGGCTCAGGGGAGGTTGTTTTCAAATTATTGCATTTTATTTAATTCTTGCACTACTAACAAAAGATGCTATTACTCTCCTTTTACCTCGGTGGAAACAGGAGCACAAAATGCTTGCCTGACCTGTCCATGGTCATGTATTGATACAGAACCCTGAATTAAATGGACACGGCCCTTGGAATCATGCTAGCATATGATGAACATTCTGAAAAGCATTTGGACTTTTTTGCTTCTCCCATTATAAAAAAAAATCAAATGGGAAATTATCAAGTGGGAAAGAATCGAAGGAGCTGATACTGTTAACACTGGGAATAAAGAAAAGGAGTATCACTGAATTTCCAATCCACGGACAAGAAACTGGGGCCTTGAAAATGTTTATGACCATCCAAGACCACACTAGATATTAACAGCACAATTATGACAGAAAATGATTTTTCCTAAACTTGTTTCTTTATAAACAGTTGTTCGTAAAGGTCTTTTATGACATTGGTCTTCCTCTACTATGCCTGGAGTAGAGAACTCAGAACCTTGGAGTTCCATAAGTGCTGAAGTGATAAAGGTGTCTCTTGTTATGTTAATGGATTTTATTTTGGATCTCATTCATGGGTGGGGGCCTGGTTACCAGAACAACTACCATGTGATTTGAGGTTTGGGATTTTTTGTCTAATCCCCTGACCTCAGTGGAAGGGAACATGCTGTGAGTTGAGTTCAATTGCCAAGGGACAATTCATAATCTTGACTGAGTAATGAAGCTTCTATAAACACATGGGAGAACAACTACTGGACCCTTTTTTGGAGGGCTTCCTCATTGGGGAATCAGAACGCTGTCATGTGCAATTGGGCTATAAGTTCCATGAGACAGAAGCTCCTCAATCTATGTATTTTCTCATCTGTTTTATCTCTCAAATCCTTAAATGTCCTTTGTAGTAAATTGGTAATCTAGTGAGTAAAAGGGTTTTCCTGAGTTCTGTGAGCCATCTAACAAATTAACAAAACCCAAAGAAAGGGTTGTTGGAATCTCCACGATATAGCTTGCTAATCAGAAGCACAGGTATGAACCTGGGCTTGTAACCGGTATCCAGCATGTACGTGTGAAGGAGAAGCAGACTTGCAGGACTGAACCTTTAACCTGTGGACTCTGATGCTATCTTCTGTTAGATTGTGTCAGCATTGTGTTGAAGTCTTAGCCACCCTGCTTGCATCTGAGAATTGTTTGTTGGTGTGGGGATGTAACTGCCCCCAACATTGGGAACCCCAATCAAGGACAGTTGGTAAAGGTCTCCTGACCTTAAAGACAATCACTTCTTAAATAAAACAAAAACAATACAAAACAATGGATGGATATGGTGGCTACCTTGCTTGTTTATCACAGGCTACCTGAACTCTTTGAGATCAGAAAATTTAAAGATTAAATTGATCTGAATTTTGGGTTTTCATAAAAATTTAAAGATGTGGATGGACAAAGAAACAGGGAATGATGTATTCATACTTTCGCTATGATATCTTGAGAATCTCCTCAGCTAATATTTTCTAAAGCAGAAGGAATCAATTCTGAGTCCCGCTTTTGCCTGATAATCTAGTATCATAAGAGTCTACCTTTTCTTGAGAGAAGTGCAAAAGCCCCAGTGCCAGATAAACTGACTTTAGCTCATTCTTTCTTCATGAGATCTGGAGACAGTCAAGTTAATTAGTCTATGTACCCATTTGGAAAATTATAAAACCACCATGCTAGAAAATCCATGATCATAATAAATGTCACATAGTAGGTGCACAAAAATGGTCATTATTATTCCTGAGTGGGAAACAGGATTACAAAGTGCAATGTACTCAAAAATTTAGGAATGATAGTATATCTCACAGACGTCGAGTTTGTGGTAAACAAAATTGTCTTCAGTCTAGAATTTCTTTCCATTTTCTAATTTTACTAAGTTTAGCACATCTGAAAATTTGACTATTTGAAACACACCATACTGTCAATTAAGAGAAGGAGCTTAGAAATCTATAATAAAATTCATAAAATTTTACAGTGAATCAACCTCTATGAGATGTTTGAAATAACTCGGGTTATCTTTGGAATAAACTGTCCAAGTGGAGACTCTGCTAGAATTCATCTGGCATTCTTCATATGCTTGAAGCCCAGATGAAAGACTATGGTTGCGATTTGCACATATAAATAAATGGCCTTGAGCCTTCTCATCTTGTTCTGCTCTTTTTTTCCTCTCTGATATGGTTTGTTGATTATTCCTGCACAAGCCCATTCAGGCCTAACAGGCCAAAAGGTAAAAGAAAAAAATAAGCTCAGAAGTATAAGCCTAAGTTTTGCAGGGCACAAACAAAAGGATCTAGCCTCCTTGAAAATGCGGAGGTCAATGAATCTGCCCTTTCTAGATAGTTTTATTTTGCTGAGGAACGTGATGATGGGGAAAATCTTATAGCTTACACTAAACAGGCCTACATAGCCAGGTGAATGGCACTTTTTCTCTACATGCAAAAAACTAGTTAAATAAATTTGAATATCCAATTTGAAAACAGTAAAATATCCTCCTCTTTTTAAAGTTTTAAACTATATTTAATTATTGTGTTCAAACCTACAAAAGGTAGTTGTTTTTGTTTTCTTCCCTATGTAGATATAAGTTTGAGCCCATGGTATTTGGAAATACATACATGTGTGTATCCTTGCAATATATACTAATGCATCGCAGATCTATAAATAGTGCTTGTTTATACACATGCACCCACTCACACGCATATTCATGGTGTCAACAAGTTGTCATTATCATGCCATTTAGGCCAATATCTGAAATGGAAATATCACATCATTTTCTTATTATGAATTTATTCAGAGGTTGCTATTAGGCCTTCCAGTAAATGTGTATGCCAGACCAAAATAGAGACATGCAAAGCCAGTTCATGACTTATTTCCAGTAAGCAGAAATCTTACCTTTTAATTTTCCCAAATCACGGAGGGCAAGTCTTTGTGATATTGGCCCAACGATTTAGAAAAGTCGTTCAACAAGCACTCACCCACACATGTTTTGAATTTCACAGATAAATAATTCAGAGTTTATCAGCACACTTTCGAAGTTAACTCACAGTCCTGCCGAATTCCTGTTTTCGGAGTGTGGCGCACGTTTCCCAAGGAAGGGTGTATCTGTCTCTTCCCGTCTCATTGTGAGGCAAGGATAAGTTAAGTGTCAACACAAATTCAGAACTAAGTTTGAGTAACGTGCAATTGTTGTCATTATTTAATAACTATAGCAGGACTCTGAATTTCACATTAGACAGTACAAACACATACATTAAAAATAATAGTTAAGTTCTTTCTCTACAATTGAGCTCTTTTCCTAAAATATTAGATACATTTGGCTAAGCCCTGAAATGTCACCAGATGTTTCACCAGAGAAAGATGCCTAACACATTACACTGTATGAGTTAACTAATATTAAATATTATTTTTGATGGTAACAAACAAAATCAAAAACAAAAAAAGAGCCAAACTTTCAACTGATATCTTAAAGTTAAGAATCATGATTTCAATACCGCGGTGCTAATGGTTTATTTATTGATTCTGGCCAAGTTATGCAGTGTTCTTTTTACATTTTTCTTCATATATTTCAAACCTAAAGTGCTTAAACCATGGAAAACTCATCTATTTCTGTAATTAGTGTTTACTTTAGGTTATTCATGCATGATTCCCAAATAGTTACATTTGGTCAAGCTTGTCTAACTGAACACAGCACTTGGCTTGACAGGGAAAAAGCTAGCCGTATTACTGGTGTAAGAACTCACTTCCTGGGAGACGAAGCATGCCAAAAAGAATACTGGTTTGGGTCACTAGAAAGAGCTAGGTGTGAACGCTTACACTATTCGTTAATGATTTAAACAGTTTCCTCGTTCATAAGACGACAACTGTAACATTCACCCCCTTGTTGAGAATACTGAATGTAATAAAATATATGTGGAGGGCAACAGACAACTCAGAGAACTAGTCATTGGTACCTAGAATTTTTGTTACAAACTCTCTCTCTACCTCAAAGTATATGTGCTAACAAAGTAAAATTAAAAACAGTTACTTCAGATTTCATGCTTCTAACCTGCTGTATAAGTCCTACCTTGCTCTTAGGAAATCTGACACTTGCCTGAGCAAGCAGCAGGGAATACAGGATCTCAATAGGTGCCCCGATGCCCTGGTTTGTGCTCCTCCAGTTTTGTTCTTCTGCAAACACGTGGGCCACCGACTGATGGTCTGCTGACATCATTGATGTCTTGTTTCCTCGGCTATCATAACCTATAGCCAGAGAAATTATGTCATCCTGAAAACTTCACATTATTTAATTGGCAGGTGGAGCACTTAAGTAATTTGCCACCCACCCTTTTTAGAATTTGATAGTCGTTGGGGTACTGAGGTTATCTAACAAGAGAAAGAAACCTCAGTCTACCCTTCAAAAATTAATAATTGTCACTGAAAGACTCATTTAACATTTATTTTTTTAATATTGTTGACATATTTTTATCAACAACAGCAAAATTTATTCTAAAATAAATTCTTTCTCATGGCTATAAACTCTACTAGATGGTGTGTAATTGCTTTAATGAAGTATAAGATTGAGCCCTATTATTTTTTGCTGTACAATTTTGCAGAAGAAAACAACTTAGACATTTTAGAGTGTAGATATAATTTCCACCAAAATTACATGACCATGCTTGTTCATAATTTTTTTTCTCTGCAAAATACTGAAGGGTTTATTTATATTTCTCTTGTTCTTCTCTTTATAAAACTCTGAACTTCATTACTGAGTCACTGTGGTATCCAGGAGGTGCTAGGGGCTTGCTGCCCAAAGGGGGTTATGAATACATTTTCTTTCCCAAAATATCAATGCTATTTCACTTCATCTCAAAGTGCTAGACAGTGATGCAGAGACAAAAGCCACAATATTCAGGCCAGTCCTTGGGATTTAAAGATGAGTCTTGGTGAAGGAGGCAAAAACCATTGTACACGCCCAGGCATCTGTGCCTGCCCATCAGCTTATAAGGAAATGCAGGAATACTTGTAGAGTGTGAGGGAGGCCGAGAGCACAGGCAGATCTTGTTTTGCTATTGCAAGGCAGCCAAGCCCACAGAAAAGTGTTGGCAGAGATGCCTTTCTTGTCCTGGAAGATCAAGTGTTGTGATAACTTCCCCCCACATATTTGGATTTATGGGAACTGAACATTTTTCCTTCCATAACCAAACACAGGATTTGGATAGAAAATCTAAAGTGAAAGAAAGAAAAAGAAAAATAGCAATTCAGATTCAGATAGGTTAAGATTTAACATAAATTACCCATTTTGATAAACCATTAACATCCAAATTTGTCCCTCATTTTTATAAAATCCATATATATAAGCACATACATATACATATCCAAATATTTTATAGCTATACATAAATGTGTCTATCTATAACTCAAAGTTGTATATTTATATATGTAGACTATGTTTATATAGGTGTATACAAAACAGAGAGACAAATAAAAAGCAAGGATATATACCTATATGTATATAAGTGTGCATATACTGGGTCTGTCCAGAAAAAGTCCAGCCATTGTTATTATAATGAAAATGGTTTGTGTGACATCAAAGTAACCCAGCAGCCAAGAAGAATGGCCTAGAATGCACATGAGTGAACAATGATGACTTCACTGTACTAGTCAGTGGGAGTGGTAGACACTGTTGAATGAGCATGTGTACTGTGTGGCCTTCACATTCAAAATAACTGAACAAGTAGAGCAATGAATCTGCCTCAAATTTTGCATTAAGTTTGAACATTCCTGTGGGGAAATGATTCTGATGATCCAGAAGGCTGCAGCCATGGGCTCCTGGTGATTGAAGCTTCGTCATGACAACATGGCCACTCATGCATCACGTCTCATGCAGTTTTTGGTGAAACATCAAAACACCCAGGTGACTCAGCCCCCCAACAGCCCAGATTAGGGCCCTTGAGACTTCTGGCTTTTCCCTAACGAAAATTACCTTTGAGAGGAAAGAGATTTCGGACCATCTATGAGATTCAGAAATATATGACAGGGTAGCTGATGCCTATTGGGGGAACTGCATGAGGTCCTAAGGTGCCTAATTTGAAGGGGACTGAGGCATCATTGTCTTATGTACAACGTTTCCTGTATCTTGTATCTTCTTCAACAGATGTCTCTATTTTTCATATTACATGGCTGGATATTTTCTGGAAAGACTATGTATATATGTATACCACACACGCACACAGTAGTTGGTCAATGTACCAGTGTATAAAATTAGCAGAAACTAAATTTGACAATAACTATTTATTACTGAATAAATTCCTTAGCATGTGAAACTTTCCAATTATGAAGTCAGTAATAGTCAGAAGGACAGGTTTTCCTTAGACTTTCAAAAATACTAGCTCTACTGAATGCATTATCGGGAATTAACATATTAAAAATCTTAAGCTCTACATTGCATGGTTTTAACTGCATAGCTTAAAATGCCTTTTCTGGCTCTAGAATTCTATGGTTATTTTTGGAAATGGTGTTTTGGGAAGCACCAACAGCAGCCTTGTTTTTATGTGTATGTATGTGTGTGTGTATCTGACAAAATTTGTCCTGATTCTAGCATTACTTTTGTTAAAATTAACCCAAAAGAGTAAATGCAAAAGATCAATCTGTCCTTTTGTCCTTTTTAATACAGTTGAAACAAGATAAATTAAATTTTAAATACAGGGTCCACAATGTTCTCCTTCTAAATAAGGACGAGACTGAATTTAAAAGGCGCCTTTAATAGTTCTCCATTGAGAACCTCCTTGAGAACTTGGCCTTACAGGCTCCAGGCCCTACCTCCACAGGCTGAATTTCCACCCATCCCCCACCACAGCACTATGGAAGCGATGTACCCCAGGGCACCCGTAAGACATTGTTGGCTCCCATCAAATTCATGCCTCTCATCTCTGCAGTTACATCCCTTATATTACAGACTTCTAATGTCCACATTCTAACACCCCTTCTTCCTTGGGGGGAGGGAATGGGGTTTCTCTCTCAGTCCTAAGTAGACATTCCTTGATTACTTTAGCCTTCCTCCATCCTTCCATTTTCTGAATTTCAACAGTGTTGACTCTCCAAGCCATGTTTGTCGTTCTTTTGATAGTCTTTTCCATATTATTTCATATGTGAAATACCTAAATCTGCTGAGTAACTTCTTCCAGCTGATTTCTCAATTAGTGCACAGTAGACTTCTAATATGCGTTTGGTGAAGGGATGAGACCTTCATGTCAAGCCCGAACGTTCAGACTCTCCTGATTCACCAACCAGCCTGACAATTGCACATATCTGTCTTTATATAACATGTTGTAAATTAGTCACTCAATGCATGTTTTTGAACTGCTCACATTTGACACACATGGTTGAAAATTGGGAATAGAGAAGTAAACATAATAGAACTGGCACTGTAGAACTTAAATTATTTCCAGTGGGGAAACAAAGATAATAAAAAAAGGGAGCTCCGAAAGTAAGCTAATTAATTTTAGAGAGTGATGTTGCTATGAAGATAATAAAATAGGTTAGGGGATAGAACTTGACTACAAAAGACTGCAGGTTATTTTAGTTCAGTGTTTATGATGTCCTTTGCCAGAAGCTCATATTTGAGTGGAACCAAGAGTGATGAGTAAGAAGCAGCCATGTGTGAATAGATAGATGCAGGAAAAGCAAAGAGCAAGTGATTTTTCCCTGAGGCATAAAGCTTGACATATTTTGATGCACAGATACAGGACAATTGTGGCTGGACCACAGGACTCCTGGGAGGAGTGGGCTGAGTTCAGAGACTTAATAAATTACTCTTGCAGAACTTTTGTTCCAAGGTAAGGATCTGGAATCTTACATGGATTACAATGGAAAGTCAATGGAATATATTGAGCAAGTGAGTTATGGTATCTTTTATCTGTTGAAATATCATATATTGCTTACTAAAGCAATCTAATGTCTGCCAAAAGATAAGCACAGGATATGTTCAAGTCCTAACTGGGAGTGACTGTGAATGTGACCTTATTTGGAAACAGGATCTTTACATAAGTAATCAAGTTAAAATCTGTTCACTCTGCTCTTATAAAAGAATGCAATTTGGAAGTAGAGCTAGAAGACACACAGGGAGGAGGTCATGTGAAGACAGGAGCAGAGATTGGAAGGATGCATCTACAAACCAAGACACCTGAAGGGTGGCTGGGAACCAACAGAGTCTGTGAGCAGGCAAGGAAGGATTCCCCCCTGAGCTTTCGGAGAGACCTTTGGCCCTGCCAACAACTCAGTTTCAGACTTCTAGCTTCCAGAACTGTGAAAGGATACACGTTTGTTGTTTTCAGTCACCTGGTCTGTGGTACTTTGTTACATGAGCCCTAGGAAAGGTGTACACAACTTTGAAGAATTGCTGCCCATAAGAAATCAGGCATTGTTAAGATTCTTACAGTTTAGCTATGGATAAATGTAAATAACTAGATAGATAGATAGATAGATAATTTAGAGATATAAATTTATGATGTATATTAAAAATATATTATAAGGCATCATGGTACCTCGCCATTTTATATTTTGTTACTTATACAGGGTTTTTGAAGGAGCAGATTCCAAAGAGGGTTGAAGGTACAAGAATGTTATGATGAGAAATACCTGTGAAAGACAATGGGAAAAGTGGCAGTGAGCTGGAAGAACCATGAAACTACGGTGCAGGTCTGAGACCCTGAGTCAAACAGAGAAGGAAGCAAGTTGTGTTGGGGCTTTCTTAAACTGTTGCTCAAACTAAGAAAAGTCTAGAAAGATCACTGGGGTGTCCTCTAAACAAAGCTTCTGGAAGGATTTCTCATCTTCTGAAATGTTTCTGCCTTCATATGTCTACCTCATTCAGTCATGGGCTGGGATCATGAGAGGCATGCTCGTGGTGCATACAGAGAGATACATTTCAGAGCATGGCAGTGGGGGCTCAGTTGCTTTCCTAAATTGAGATCTGAGAGCTGTGTTTTCTGGGTACCCTTAGGTAGTATAATAATAAAGTGGAGGGAGGAAAGCTCTTAGTATTAGCTTTGCCCAGCAGCTATTTTGTACCTACACTGCGTATGAGGGATTTTCCACATCTTTTAAACTATCTTTAATTTGTCCCAATAGAGCAGGTAGGGATGATGAAGAAGGGTAGGGGAGAGTGGAGTCTGCTTATGAATGAAACCTGTTTTCTACATTTGGTAGGAGTCATTCATGGAAGAAGGGAAAACTTTTTTATTGAAAAAGAAGAGCGATCCCTTTATCTTTCTTTTTTAATTGGAGCAGTATAGGCACAATTTCAATTTCTTTGTTATCCTGTCTATTGATGGGAACTCCAATACTCCAGTGAGAGAGTTGAAAATGGATATTGCCAGACCTGACAATGCCATTCTTTCCACTTTACCTTTCCCAAGGCATCCCTCAGGTGGTTATTTATAGTGATTTCACAGAGAAAATATGTGGTCCCTGATGCTAAGACATTTGCAGATAAGTGGGTAACACTGAGGAAGCACAATCAGTGCACTTGATAAGCACCCTGCTAAATGCAGTTCCAGATGTTTTTAAACACAAAGATGAGCAATCACATTAGCCTGGTGCGGGGGTGGGGGCGGTTGGTCATCACAGAAAGCTCCCTAGTATAGCGGAGTGTGTGTGTGTGTTACCATTGCCTCCTTCCTGGACTGACTTGAGGAGTTTTCTCGGTTCACCTTCCCCTCCCTCCCCCCAGAGTGGTTTGAGTGTTGAAATTATTATTAATTATTTAGTGCCATAAACTATTCAAATAAAAAGTAACACTTGTTGCTTCAGATGATGTTCAGAGTAGCCCAACATGTTTAAAGGTTAACAAATATTATTTACATATTTAAGCAATAAGTAGTGACTCAAGTTGTAAAAATACTTAATTGTAAAGAGGCACATGATTAAAATACCTATTGTGCTCCAAGGGTTACTCTTTAAATAAATTGTTTGGCATGCACATCACAATTTTCCCATGAAATAAGAATCTATATATTATGAAGCTAATCCATGAAAGTCTAATTACTTTATAATGTAGCTGGTATATTATATATTTATCATGAAAATCATTCAAAGCATATTATTCACAAAAAATTGGAAAGATTAAATATACAATAATGGCAGCTTAATAAAATAAAATGTGTTTTAGCTAATTAGCTATGTAATAAAATGCTATAAAACCCATTGATGATTATATTACAGAAGAATATTTTCAAACTATATGAGTTTTCTGATTTAAAAATATTCAGTAATACAAATAAGTAAAGAACAAAACACATAGTTGTTCATCAATTCACCTGTAAGAACCAGCTGGTGTTAATTTTAGCATGTACTTCAGCCTTTTTAGAAAAAGGTATTAATATAAGTGGAAAAATACTTTTAATGATATATTGTTAGTAAAAATACATGTTTATTTATTTATAAAATCTTTATTATGAAAACATTTTAATAGTAGTTGGGTAATGCAAAATTTTTTACTATACATTTTTAATTTCCTGATTTTATTTTATGTACTTATTTGTACTTTCCCCAAATTTCACAATTTCCAAGTTCTTAAGTTTCTTTCCAGAGAAATGTTGCCTGAAAAGTCTTTTAAAAAAGCTACGCTACTCTTTCCTCTATGCTGTACTATGAGACTCATTTTTCCTCGACATGTTAGTTTTTCTCATAGCACTTATCACTTGACATAGTATATATTTATCCATTTAGTGACTCTCAATTCTCCTAGACTGTTCATTGCATGCAGGCAAAAGCTGTGTCTAGTTTGATTACTGTCTTTTTCCAGCAACCTAGAAAAGTGCCTGGAGTATAGCAGGCACACGGTAAATATGGTGAAAGAATTATTCTCTGTAACTAAATCACGATGTAATCAGAAAATACTGTATTTTCAACTTGGTATATATAGTAAGCATGTTGCTTTACCTCTATTCAAAAAGAAAAAGTATATGCAATTGGGAAAACATCTACCCTCACAGAGTTTTTAATTGGGAAAAGGGATCAAATAAAGAGCTTCCTTCAGATTCAGTTGTCTTTAGAAATGTTTCAGTATTTTCTGGACTGTGGACACTAAATCCATTTCTTGACTTTCTAAAATGTTCCTGGTAGACCCTTGTTTGGCCTGTTATAAGCACAATTGATAGGCATGGTGGTTGTTATTACATACAGAATAAAGATTGGGGGTAATCAAAGAAAAGGCAGGAATAGGAGGAGAGTGAGAGGCTTTGGAGAAGTTTCTGGGAAAAATTTAGATGAAATGATGTGACTAAGTGAATTGTTCAGGAGAAACTAAACTATGCAGAGATAACAAATAACGCTAACACATCATTGGCTTAAGCCAGGAGAGGTTTATCTTTCATTCATGCTCTGAGCCTCAAAGTTTGAAATGGGCCAAGTGCAGTTCCACATCTTTTTTGTCCATTCCCTCGGAACCAGGCTGAAGAGTCATTTTTTTCTCTTTATACTGAAAAAATATGCATGTTCTTTAAAGGTCTTTTCCTACATGACACCCATTAGTTTTATTTATATTCTATTTGCCAATGTCAAACACATGGTCAAGAATAAATTTCACTCACTGGGCAAGGCCAGTCTTACCTTATGCTCAGAAGAACAGTTAGAATGACTACAAGGCAAAAGAGAGTAAAGGAAACCTATATGTGAGAAAGTACATAATTATAGAGAAAAAGAAAATAGCACATTTATGGTCCACACAGTGCCCCAGTGCAGGCTGGGGCCAATGCAACTTGAACAAGCTTCCTCAAATTAGGCAATGAGTGAGGTTTCTAGTTTGCAACATGACCTGGGGAAGAACAGTAAACACCTTTGTCTTGGTGAAATTTAATTCTCTGTTTGTGTGTCTCCTATTTATGTGTTTCAGACACATCCTGTTCACACCTGTATACAGCATTATAATGAGTGAATAGATATAAATAGAGTTTTAAGAATATTACTATCAGTGTTTCTAGTCAGGGATTAGAAGATAACGAGACCAATGTGTCCTACTGATTATCAGCAATTTACATCTTTAAAAACCACAGGGCACGTAATGGCAAGTGACCCAAGCTTAAAAGGGTTATTTAGATTAATTTGCTTTTAAAATTCAGTTATTACTATATTCAAGTAATTTGTCTATTGTTAGCTTACTCTAGCACCATTAGTCTAGAAACCAACATGTAACGGGCTCTTCTCTAAGTTCTGTGATTCTTAGTTGCCAACATTAGCCCTCTCTTTCCATTTTTCTGTTTATTATAATTTGCTAATACATTAGTTTGGTCCCTCTGGATATAAATACAATGCAGCTTTTAACTCTGTTTATGGGATACAGGAACACGCATCCTGCCAAGAGATTTCGCATCGAGCTACAAATTGCTATCATGAGCCATTATTTCCATTCCATTCTTCTCCTTGTGTGCATGGAATTAGTGTGAAGACTCCATTAGCAACAGTGCCATTACAGGCAGAATATTTTTTAAAGAATGAATCAAACCAAACAATTTTCATAAACCCTAGGCATACATGAAAATTAAAATAACATCTTTAGAGCTTATTGTTACCATGAAAAATAATATCTAGATGCACAGTGAGATTTTTGTTGTAGGTATTTTTTTTAAATCCTTGTAGATGGAGAAATATAATAAGTATAAAATTATAAAATAGAATCATACAAAGTAAATTTATTTTAAGAAGGGGCCTATTTTCCTCATTGATGAATTTGTTAGTTTCCCTTTCAAATTTAAGGTAAGAAAATTAGTTTTATGGCCACAGTAATTTTTAAAAAAAATTTTTATTTATTTTTAGAGAGAAAGGAAGGGAGGGAGAAAAAGGGAGAGAAAAATTAATGTGAGAGAGAAATATAGATTGTTTGCCTCTCACACACCCCCACCAGGGGACATGACCTGCAACCCAGGCATGTGCCCCAATTAGGAATCAAACTGGTGACTTTTTGGTTTGTGGGGCAATGCCCAACCTACCAGTCAGGGGTGTCCACATTACTCTTATATATAAATTAATTTAATTTAATTTTGGCCTGCACTCGCATATATCAAGCAATGTAGACTCCCAATGCTTTTATTTTTTCCCTGTTAATTTGAAATGTTTGACACAATGCATTGAGGTTAGCTGAATCTAGGTCTAAGAGGAGGCAGTACAGATTCCTCGTCCTATAAAATTTTCCTTAACAAGTCAAGTCATTTAGTAGCATGGGTTGATTGACTTGGACAGCCCCCAGGCTGTCACTGAGCACCTAATTCATACCCAGCACTTTCCAGGAGCAACACGGGCTAAAACCGCTGCCCTGGTGGGAGTGCTATTCCAGTATGGCAAACAGACAATATGGAGTAAGAGGACATGGGTGCTGTTCAGTGATAATAGAAGGTGATGCCGTGGCAATTTTAAAGTAAGAATATCATACTGCACAATAGTGGAATTTGAACTGAAAGTGGAGAGAAATTGAGCCATGGGTACTTCTCGGGAACAGCCCAGGCAGGAAGGAACAATATCTCTTACAAGACCCTGAAGCAGCACAGATGGTGTGGGTTCTATCCACAAAGACGAGGCTTGGTGTGCCTCGTAGGCTTCTTTCCTCCAGCATCCTGGTCATCTATTCTGAAAACTGTGCAGAAAACAAGCAAACAATGGCTCATTTTATAGTGTGAATCCTGTTTCCAGAAGTGGATACCACGGTACCTTGTGCCAGAACTTCCACTCAGAGCCTTAATTGAATACTCAGAGAAATTTAGACTTACAGAAATGTGAACATATAGAAAGTTGAAGTTTATGGCTCAATGGCCTTTCAATTTAGGTTTTAGTTTTGTCACTTGAAGTTTACAATAATTTCATCAACTAAAAGAGTTACTTAAAGGTAGACTAAACTTTTAATGCAGTGAAGATCATTAATAGCCTAATTTTATATGAGCAGGACATTAAGGTGTAGTATCACCCTTTTATATTTATTTTGAATGGATTAGCTTTCCAAACCAAACTCTTTCCCCTCTTTGGCTTCAAATTGCAAAGGACTTGCCCAGAGCAATTTGTCTTTAAGAAAATAGGGTCCCCCTGTGGTTGTCATAAGGCGGATTGGACAAATGTGTTCTTTATGCCAACTTTTTCGAGTAGGAAGGACAAAAAAAGGAGAAAAAAATCAAGGCAATGCATTCTGACATATTGCTAAATAATGAACTTCCAATTTATTGGGGGACTGAAAATGTCAAGGCAATTTAGAAACTAAAATTTAAAAAAATGGGTAAGCTGGTTGACTCTCTACCTGTTTGGATGCATATTTTCAATAGATTGCTTACTCAAAGACAAGTAGATTTTAAAAATTAAGTAGATTTTTTATGATTCTTGGATGGGCAGTAGGTTGTCTCAGAGTGTTACTCCATTACCCTTATCTATCACTTTTGATGGCCTAAATACAAATAATCTAATTTTTATTCATGGAAATAGAAAAACACTATTTTTACAAATAAAGAGAAATAAGGGCTAGAAAATGTAAGTACTATTTTCTATATCTGTTCATAGTCGTATGCTCTTTAAGGAAATGATCATGAATTTTATAAAGTCCGTATGGATCTTATTTTGTTTTAAAATAATACTAGTCGTGGTCACTTCTTACTATAATGCTAATGGCAAACATAACACTATTTAATGCTTTCACAACTGAATGGTTAAAACTGTAAACATTGATTTTTTTAAGAGAAAGACATGCAGTAAAGTTTTTGTATGATGGCGTAATTCCTTTTTCAACCACTTCTCCATTCTCCTAAATATTTTATGGACTTTATTAGGTCACATTTATGTTGTGAGGCACAAAGTACCAAAAGTGTACACTATCTTCAAATGTTTTCTGTTACTTTTTTTCGAGCTCAATCACAGGACAATATATCTAGGAGATAAACACATTTATTTTAAATTGAAGGTGACTTCATTTTCCATACCTCATCTCTATTACAACCTACAAAACTTTTCTTTCTATTCTCTGGCTGCAGCAGTTGGAATCTTTATTCTATTGATTATCATAAACATGGGGATTATCGGTGGTTATAAGTGACTGAAAAGGTTTTGAATATTTACTTATGTTGAAATTTAAGGAACACATAAATCTTAGACACAAAAATGTGTAGCCTCAAAGATGATTTTAATGTGGCCAGATGAAATCTAGATTCTTTTCTTGAGGATGATTGTTTTTTAATAAATCAAGAAATCTCTGAAAACATGTGCTACCTGGTTTTGGGGAGTTGTGTGTACACTTGTTTTGGTTTGTGTGTGTGTTCTTACATTTGTAATAATTAAAAATTAATTCTAGTGGAAATAAACAGCAAAGGACAACTGTGGTCTCACAATCAAGAGTAACATCATGAATATATTCATATCAACATCTAGATAATATATTTTTGCAAAACGTTTTTTATGTTGAGAGATTCGACTGTCTCTAAATGTTACCATTTTGGTGATTAGAGAGTTAAGGCAGATAGACAGCTAAATGACTTTTGCCCTGTTAGATTATAAAATCGCTTCCATTACTCAGAAACTCATTTCTTGCTGCAGGCAGCCCACATCATTATAATAATAGTAATTATAATAATTATCATAGCGCTTACAATGTACTATGCTGCCTATCCCAGTGAATCCTCCAACTCTTTAGAAAGGAAATACACACCAGAGTTGGGAATCTCTGCCTCTGAAATGCAGACACCACTGGAGTGAAAAAGGAGGCATCTTTCTTCTCTTTGGGCTCCAATTCCCTTAACAGTTGTTATTCAGAAGAAAAGATTTAACAAAGGTTACAAATAATTTGTAAGAATTGGGTAGAAACTGAGTCTCAAATACCTCAAGATGCTGTTGTTAAAAATGTAGATAATATCCAAGAAAACATATACATTTTTAGCTTTTAGTGCAAAAGAAGTTCTTTTCTTATAGGATCATGTTCTGCAGATAACATGCTCATTGTATACACACCAAACAATGGCAATTCACTGACCAGAGATCATCCATCAGCTATGGATGCCTTGATTGCAGGTATTTACATTTCCCATAATCTATTGGACTAGTCCCTAAGAAAAATCAGGACTGTATTATTTAGAATACGGCGTGCAAATGATCCTCCTTTATTCTTAGGTTGCTTTTTTGCTCCAGTAATTTCTAAACCACACCATGTTTTCAGGCTAATTTTGGCTACATTGTGAATATACGTGGATTGCCCATGGACAGCTTTGCAGCAGTGGTTGCTGGTTGGTCATCTTGCAGAACACTCTGGGTTTGTTTGATTTAAATTGGTTTTCTTTCCCTCTTAATTTCAGTAAGTCTATAAATATAATAAAAGTAGCTCTGTTGTGTTATTTGATTACTTCTCTATGTGATCTGAGCTGGAATCAGTAGTTTAGAGTAGTATAAGCATAAGAAATATAAACTCCAACTTTTGACCAAAGTTCCCCAGCCTTACAAGTTCTCCTAAATAACAGCCATTTTGTAGACCTGACAAGGATAGGAATTCAGATGGCTTGATTTTCTTCTCCCTCACGTCTGTATTTCTAAACCTAAATGTTTCTTCAAATGCTGCTTCATCCAGAAGAAATAATCTTGCCCTCCTCTGAAACTAATAACATGAGGAGCTGGCTATTCCTTTCTTAAAACACTTAGTCAGTGTATGCTCTGTACAGGCAAGGATTTTCAGTTGGCACCATGAATATTCACACTGCTTGTTACATAGTAGGTGCTCAATAACGTGATTTCACCTGCACTAAAATCTACCTTGTTCAAATATGGTATGTACTTAGATGATGTCTTACCTTTACAACCCATATGCTTAGTAAAAACAATGATTACTGATATTCACCATAAAATTCTATAAAGTCATAATAAAAATAAAAAGTTCCTATTATCTATCATTGTATCTTCTAAAGGGCCTTTAGGTGAAATGTATATACTACACATTTATTCGCAAATGGATTCAGCCTAAGAACTGTGTTCACAACGTGTTGCTTAAATCCAAGTATAAAATTGTATATCCTTTACAGAATACTTTTACTTTGCACACTTTATATTTAATTAGGAGTACAATTTCCAGAAGCACTTTGGAAACAAGTAGCAACTATTCCAAAGGCCTATCCAAACAAAATAAATTTGAAATATATTAGAAGAGAAAAGAAAGAACATTCCCTCCACATCCCCCCAGAAAAACTGGTCTATATTGAAAGACTTAATGTCCCTTGCAGATAACTAAAAAATGTGCTGAATCTAAGGGAAAAATTTATGTGTGGCCATCTGAACTTTAAAAAATAATTGCCCTGCTAAAATTTATCTTCCCTACGATTGGGTTAATGGAAGCCTATGTTTTGGTATGCAAAGAATCCTTTTTTTAAAATAAAAATTTATAAATCTCTTAGGCATGTTACTCTCTCATGTGACAAGAACGTTGCTTTAACATATAATCTGTCATATCCAAGCCTGGAAAAATGTACTACTGGTGAGTCTTAAATGAAAACGCTATTTTGTTTGGAGATGGACAATATTGGCCGTATTATTCCAGTTGTGTGTTATTAAAAGAATGCATGATTCCCATTATGAAAAAATTTTAAAATTGCAAAAACCAGTATGTTATTTTTCACTGTAAGAGAAGACGACTTAGAAACATAGAGTGCAATAAAGGTGTTTGCCCATTTGTTTCCCCTAAGGATGCATTTCAGGGACAGAAAGTGTGTCCTTGGTGTGCATATTGAGTGTCATTTAGGCTTTGAATTAGTTGCTGCTCTTAAATCTATCTCAACGGGCTTGTGCTAAATGGCAAGGTTGTGAAATGAAATACAAATTAGGCTTAAATAGGATAGATTGCATTAAAAATGTACTCAACTGAGCAGGAAAGTTCAACAAAAGTTCAGTGAGTTCATGCTGGTGTGAAGTAGGGAGAGTGGCTGGGCACAGTGTCGTGTGTCTGCGGCGAGTGGGACCTCGCGGAGACTTCTTCTGGCTTCCAAAGGCGACATAATATACACAAACACGGGCATTCCAGCAGTGACTGACATCCTGCCGGATGGAGCTAATTCGATCCACCTGAGGATAATTCTAGCAACTGGCTTTATGGCCAGCATGCTCCCTGTTGGTTCACAATAAGTAAATACATGTTGACCAGTTCTTTCACATAGCATCCTTCTGCTCTGTTGGCCTCATGAATAGTTACTTCTGATTTTAAAAGTTATCATTCATGTGCTCCTGAGTAATAAATTACAGTGAATGGCATAGAAATAGATATTGTTATCTTTTCAATTGCTATCCACTTTCAACATGGTTTATATAATTTAAAAAGAACTTTGAATTATTTAATGTATCCTGCTGAGAAAATTATTTTATCTTTCTGTACATTAAATAACCCTATAAATTTGAAACAGATGACTTTTTACATTCCAGTTTTATCTGTTATAGCTGAAATTTGATAATACAACTAGTTTTCTCTTGATAGACCAGAATCTAAAACTATTTGCATTGATGAAGATGGTTAGTGTATATACTATAAATTGTTTAAGTACTTTACATTTTTTTTTTTTTAGAGTGCAAACACAGTTCCCTACCACCACGAATTGTGCAGTCCAGTTTCCCACATTTGGGGAAATTGCAGGGATCAGCACATCCAGAGTGCAATGGAAAAACCTCGCCCTGTGAAAACCACCTTTGTGATCATGGCATCTCCCCTGCTGGGTAAGTATACATTTCTTATTTGATTGCCCCAATAGTGGTATAGAGCTATGATGGAGTAACTATTACTTCCTTCATCCCCATTCTGTGGAAGGAAAGCTGAGGCACAACAAGACTTAGTAATTTGCCAGAGAAACCAGGCTTGTATGGAAGGAAACCAGGATTTAATTATAAGTCATCAGGCTGTGGAGGTGGAAACTTACCACTGTATTGTGACATCTTACTATTTCATGCTCCATAAAAGGAAATGCAAAGGACACACAGAACACCTGAATGGCCCAGACTGAAGGATCAAAAGTGGGAATGCACAGCAACTGCTTTAAACATTTTATTGGTTGAAACTTCTCATGGAAACAGAGTTTCTTTTCAAGGTGATGAATATGCTTGAAAATTGTGGCAAGCATAGCTCTGTAAGTATACTAAGAACCATTACATGAATAGTATATTTATTTGGGAATCCTCTCTTCTAATTCCTCAAAAAACAATCCTAACTTATTTTCTTCCTTCATTTTTTAAAAATTATAATTGAAAATACATTCAAATGTCATTATTCTATTTATTGTTTTCGTTAACCTTATTTAAACATTTTTCAAATTTGAACTATGGAGAAGTAGAGAAGTGGCTTTGGAGTGGGTCACTTTCTGAAGGCATTTATGTTTCAAATAAATTCGATTTTGGTTGCTTTAGTCAGCGCCCGGAAGTTGACAAGGGCATACAACTTTACCAAACCATGATCTCTGTTCTTAATTTGGGATATTAACATTTATAGTCTAATTTTCCTAAAGTTACATCCTCATATGTTAAACAAAATTTCTAATTCCCTGGGGATAAGTATACAGGATAGTTTAACCCTGAAATATGCTAGAAACCTTAGACTACATTCATTTTTGTTTTACTTATAAACATAATTAATGGAATTGTAAGAGAAGATAAAACAAATGTACTTGTGGTATACTTCATGTATATTTGCAGTGTGTTAAATTCTTTCATACGCGTAATGAAAGTATCTTGTTGACCCCTATGTTTTATGCCACATGAAAAAAAAAATGTGCATTTTAGATTTTAATCATAAACAGATTTAGGGTCCATTATGGTTTTCTTCTTTCAGCCTCTATCCGCACAGTCATTTAAATAAAATGTTTATTTGTTAAAGTGTATGTGTATGTGCTTTACTTGAAAGAGCTGATTACAACCCTGTTTGGAGCTTTTATGATACCTCCTTTAAAAAGTAATTTTTAGGTTAAAATTCAAACATTTCACCTTTTAAACTGTTTCATGTTTGACCTAGGTATGCTGGAATTAAACACACCCAATCTACTTGAATCTCTCCCTATTTAAGAGAACCTTTCTGCAAAACAGGCCTGGCAGTCAACTTCCTCTCTGTGGCTTTGCAAGAATAAATTAAAATGTGCAAAATGACTTGAGATTCATGGTGAAAGGGTGCTTTAGAGTGTTAATCCCTCATGAATTCTGCCTCCAGGATCTTGCTTAAATGAGCAGGAAACTTCTGGAATTGAACAAGCATTGTGGGTGGCCATTCCATGGTTAACAGGAAGCGAGGGGAGATTTCAATTAAAGATGTGAGTTAACTCGCATAAATACCATTATTTGTAGGTGCCTGTGTATAAGTATAGGCCTGGACTGATAGGACAGACAAGCCGAGAAAGACTGAAAAATTAAATTTCTTATGTGTCAGTGGAAATGTTTTGAAAATAAAATGTACATTTTCAGGAATCTGTTTTGTATCTCTTAACATACTTCTGCAGTTTCACATAGCATTGAATTTGGCTACGTCCAAAGTTATAGAGATTTACAGATAAGTTAAAGGGCAGAATTATGTTTTAGTTTACTCTGGAAATTTGGGGTTTAAATTGTTTTTCCATTTCTATTTCCATGTTCTGGTGTGGGGAAGGAATGTAATATACGGTTATTTCCTGTGTATTTCAAAGGGAAATGGTTCCCACATATTACGGCCACACAGTTTAAATAGTATTGTCTTTAGTAGCAGAATGATAAATTCTGTCTCTGATGATAACTGCAGACATTTACTATATGAATTGTTTTTAGATCTCCTTATTACTCATTACATTTATATTTTAATATGCCCAGAATGGTATATACTGACCAAAGCATCTTTTTAAATGTTTTTAACCACCTTACCTAAACGTACATACACAAACATGAATCTAAAATTGAATTTACACTATTTGGTTAGGTTTTAATTTTTGAAAGAAGATAAAGTGAATTGCTTTAATTTCCAAAAAATCAGTTATTTAAGCATTTTAAGTTTAATTTACAAATACAGCAAATATGGTCATTCATGTGGTCTCATTTGGTCAGATACTAGTGACATTTGTGAAATAGGGCATGCTGGTGGAAGGTTAGGCTAGGTAAGAAATACTGTGAATATATCAAAAATTAAGAGATTGAAATTCAGGTATGTTTGTGATAAGACTAAAAGAGAATGGTGACTTTATCATTTGCTTTTTAATACAACTGGCATTTATATGAGATTTGTTTTTTTAAGTGCTTTCAGATTTGGTGGCTCCCTATCTTTTCAAAGTCTGTATAACAATTGGAATTTGGCTCTTAACCCTTCAACTTGTCAACCTCAAGAAAAACGAAAATGGATTAAGCAGCAGAAGATGCCTGAAGGTTTGGCTGATGTACTCTGACTTGTCTTACAGTGCAAGGCTTTGTTGTTTTCTACCACTTCTCACAAATAATGAGGCTGGCCTCTGAACTGCGTCAGGGGCAGGGTTGTATCCCAATCACCATGTTAGAGAAGTGCTTGATTCTGCAGCAGTCATCCCCACAATGTATTTAATGAAAACTCCACTCAACCAAGCCCCTCAGAAGGAGTCTGTTTATAAATAAAATGTACAAGTGCAACCTTAAGATTCAAGAACTCTGCCCTTTGATTCTCAATCAGGGCACATGCCTAGGTTGCAGGTTCAGTCTCTGGTCAGGGTGCATACGAAAGGCAACCAGTCTATGTTTCTCTCTTATATCAGTGTTTCTCTGCCTCTATGTCTCTCTTCCTTCCTCTCTCTCTAAACCCTCCCTCCCTTCTTCTCTTTCTAAAAGCAATGAAAAGATATACTTAGGTGAAGATTAAAAAAAAAAAAGAAAACAATAGTAAAAATGTTTCAGGGACGGCAACTTGTAAAGTCCCCTTTCAAATCCTGGAGGAGGCCCTACCAATGTGTTCATTTAGCCATGCTGTTGATGGTGGAAATCAGGGTTTTCCACAGATCATGAGGAAAGCATTCCAGGGACCCACATACAGGAGATTGTGCTGTGGCAAGATGGTTTATTCACATGGAAAACTGCCCTTGAGTTTCCAATTTCTCTTCTCTCCCCATCCCACCGTGGAAGAAGTCCAACCTTGCCTTCAGCAAGGCCAGAACAAAAGCTAGTGTCCAAAGTTTCTGCTTCATATTAAAGTTTAGTCCTTCAGAACTCACGCCATCTGCTGCAGGCCCCAGTAGCCGCTAAACCCACAAAGTCACATGGTCGTGTGCTACTGCACAAAGGCAAGGGGTGAGAGTGGGTTCCCAAGAGAAGAGAAGGGGAGAGAGACAGACAGACAGACAGACAGACGTCTTATTTGTTCCCCTGGGATTATATTAGTTTAGGTTTGGGACAAACCAGGTGCTTTTCCAAAAGAACCGATTGAATTCCCAAGCTTTTGCAGGTTTTTAATAGGCCTAATCTCTAGTTAGACTGGCAGGGCTCTTTGGTCAAGCACCCCATTTGCACCCCCCAACAACCTGGTACCACAGGGCACACAGCGTTCCTGGGGAGATTTTCTGTGCCCTCAGAATCTTGTCTCCTCGGAATAGTCCCCTGCAGTGTGTGAATGAGTAGGTACATCCTGTAGCTTCCTGGTCGAGCAAGTAGGCTCATTCTCCCCAGGATATTAAAATCGATGTCTAATTCCCTTTGCTCTCTTTTGTTTATTAATAAGTAGTTAACTAATGCTTTTGTAAAATATCAGGATGATGTTTATTTGGTTTACAATAAATAAAACAAGATTGACTATGAGCAGATACTGTGCTTAATGTTGAGGTTGGACATGTCACACAGCCTTGTGCTTTTGGGAACTTGCAATTTCTTATAAGGGGTATCACCAGAAATGGATAGTTTGAAAACTGTGTTAAGGACCAGGGAGACCAGGGAGCACAAGACATGAAAACAAAGCCCAGACTTGGCTTTCTTGAAGAGAGAATGCCTGAGCTGAGTCTCGACTCTGCATCTAGCCTTTGTTTCTCAACAAGTATGAATGAAGATCATATGTTCATGGATGGCTTTTAAGAAAAGAGATTTAATTTCTTGTCCCAGTTCTCTGTTCAACATATTACGCAGGAGATGAAAGGAATTCACTCAACTTGCCAAACATCAAAGTAAATAAATAGGACTTTATCAAAGGTTTCAAGGAAAGAAAGAAAAAGATCTCGTATTTATAATTTTAATTCAGAAAACATGACTAAATATATGTATATAAAAACTTTTAAATCAAAGAATTTTAAGTACAGGTTAAAAAGAGCAATGTGCCGAGGGAAGAAACGGGCATTTCGTAATCGAAAGCCATGCACAGGAGTCCGATTTTTAAGCTAATTAACAGCACGTTGAATAGTGAGAGCAAGGACATATGTCAAACATCATTTAACAGGTTTTAAATCTGCACTCAATACCAAATGCATAACTCATTGGGAACCAGATCCCTGGCTTTGATTTCTTAAGAACACATAGGCAAATATACGTTAGGATATGTAGTAAGATTCGTGATTTATAACATCCACAATGGTGATTTCACCCAAAATTCAGGGTAATGGATAATAGAAATTCCAGGCCTGTAAGCACGAGCGTGATCCTGAGACTGGGGAAAAGGATTATTGAAGAAAGAATGCAGCACGTAGGTAGGAAAGGCCCAGCACCAAAGAGAGTGCCTTTCCAGTCCATTCGTTACATTCTTCATAAACTCATTTGTTTCTTTCCTCCTCCTCTTTTCCTTCTCTTGTAGATCTGGGCAGACATTTCCTCCTCTTGTCCTGGAATTGTTTTCCTCACTGTCACTTCATTGAATATCTTTTCCTCTGTCATGTCATACCATTGATACATCTTCCTCAGTTGGTACAGGTAAGTTTTCATTACTTGAATTTTTATATTTAGATTTTAGGTGTCGCTGTGTGATTAACAAGGCGGGAGAGCATTGATGCAAGCATTGAGGTTTGAGGAGGTGCAAAACTCACTTTCAGTCTCCCCCCCATCCCTTGACAACCCTATTGATTGACGATTTTGACCAAGTAAGTGAGAAAATAACATATCAATTTCTCCTTTTGTATTATGGGAGTAATAATAACTATCTCACTGTGGTGTAGAAACAATTGAGCAAGGTAATTGAAAGTCAGAGGCCTCAGTAAATCTTACTTATCAGCATCATCATCATTTTCATCATCATCCTGGCTACCGCCACTAATGACAACATTATTTGGATAAATGCCTGTCTTCTCTGAAGCAAGCATATATTCTGTGAGCCACTTCTGTCTATACTTTTTTCCTAATGAATCATTTGATTTTTCTCTATGTTAAAATTCAAAGAATTTTCTTTTTTTAAATATTTTATTTATTTAATATTTTTAGAGAGGCGGAGGGAGGAAGAAAGAGAGGGAGAGAAACATCAGTGTGTGGTTGCTTCTCATGCACCCCCAGCTGGGGACCCAGCCAGCAACCCAGGCATGTGCCCTGACTGGGAATCGAACCAGCAACCCCCTGGATCTCAGGCTAGCACTCAACCACTGAGCCACACCAGCCAGGGCTCAAAGAATTTTCTATAGTAATTTTCTTTATGTTTGAAGATTTAAAAAATATTTTAAAATATAAATTAAAAAAGAAAGAAGCAGGGAAAGATAAAATGTGAGTCATGGGGAAGTAGAGGAGAAGTGGATGGATTGGATATTATTTGTATATATTAACCATTTTGTTTGAGCTTACTATTCTTAATTCTATTTCCTCCAGGGCCTCTCTTTGTTCCCTTCAAGTACTGCCTATAGAGGGTTAGGAAGTTCAAAGCTGCCAGGCTTAATCTGAGTGAAATAGATGACAGCATCATCTGATGAGAATGAGGGAGGCAGGGGTGAATACAGGGGCTTGAGTAAATTGAGTATGTTTTGGAATAGCTCCTCTGGGAAATTGTATAGGGATTCAACCATGAGTGAATAAAAGGGTTACCGAGAAGCGCTGAGTGCTGAGAGAAGGCACTTTCAAAAGATCTGGTTGGCCTAGTTACAGGACACTCTCTACCAGAGCTCAGCAATTCGTGATTAGAAGTAAAGAACTGAATGTTTGTTTAAAAGACATGCCAGGAGAGGGATATTTGAGAAAACAGGGTAAAGTTAGTCTCATTTGTCCTGTTTGGAGGCCGAATCCATGGGATGTGTACTGAGCTATTGTTTTCACTGTGCATAACATTGTGTGTTTTATGCAAAATCATAAATATATGTTCTATACATATTTTAGTCATGAAGACAATATTTTGTTGTTATAAAATGTGTAAAACACTTATACTGCCCTTACTTTAATTTTCCCAAATAAGAAATTGTTCATTTGAATTTTTATAGGCATACCTCTTATATATAAGTGAAGAGAGAAGGAGACAGAGAAATAGCTTTAAGTATATGGTATACACACACACACACACACACATATATATATATAAATATAGTATTTTAAATGTGCATGGTAGAGATTCCAGACAAATAATTAACAAACGAAAATAGATATGGATGTGTTCCTCTCATTAAGAATTATTAAACTTTAAAACATTTTAATCATGAACTATCTTCAACATAAGAAACAACAGAAAATAATAAAAACATACTCTGATGTACCCATCACCACTGTAATTGTATGGATAAAATGTTTCCATATTTGTTATAAACCTCTCTAATTTTTCAAAATAAATTATAACTTACCCATATACATTGTCTTCATGTTCATTTTCCTGAATATTAATCACAATAAAGAAAGCTGGTCTCCTATTCAATTAATTTCTCCTTTTACCATTATATATACATCATTTCTAATTCATTTATTTCTTTTTGTGCCTTCTTGAGATGAAATCATGGTTCCTTTAAATATTTATTATACATTATTTAAAAATTTTGTATCAATAATATTTAATTTATTTATTTATGCAAACAAGTTATAGTCTCTTTTCCTCCAATCTAATACTTAAAAGTTTAGGCAAGCAATCTTAATTTTTTTCTGTCATTCTACTTTTTAGATACTCATAAATTACATTATGAGTGTATAAAGTCTTTCTTTTTCTTTTTTTCTCTTTTCCCTCCCCTCTTTCTCTTTTATTCTTACATAGAAAATGTATCATATTTAAAAATTACTCTGAAAGTTCCTCCTTTATTTTAACAACATATCATAAAAATTACTATGTTCAATAAATATGTCTAGCTTACTTTATTCTTGCCACATAAAGTGACTAAATCTGAATGCACTATAACTATGTTCAAATTAAAGGACATTTAGCTTCTTTACAATATTTCTGGCCTTAAAATTCTGTGATACATATTTTTATTCACAAATCATTTTGCAATAACAATATTTTATGTACTGTATATTATTAAATGAAATACTATGGTCAACATATAGTTATATTTTTAAAATGGACATTATTACTATATTTATGTGCAATATTATAGCACTTTATATTATAACCAATAATAAATGAAAATAAACATTTGCACATACTATCACCTGCATTGAATGCTATCATTTATTGTCTTACAATTTAATATCATATTTTTATTTCGTGAAACTAAATCTAAGGCCATAAACTTCCTTCTGAGTTTACTTTGACCACTCTGCAGAGGTTTTGATATGTGCCACTTAAATTCTGTTTTCATTTCTATCTGAAAATAATTTTTTCAGCCCCATTGTGTTTTCTGTGTTCAATTGTTCCCTGACCCAAAGCCTTCATATATATATTTTTTAATATTTTTAAAAGATTTTATTTTTATTTATTTTTAGAGAGAGGGGAAGGGAGGGAGACAGAGAGGGAGAGAAACAGCAATGTATGGTTGCCTCTCACATAGCCCTCACTGGGGACCTGGCCCACAACCCAGGCATGTGCCCCGACTGGGAATAGAACTGGGACTCTTTGATTCCCAGCCCTTGCTCAGTCCACTGAGTTACACCAGCCAGGGCCCAAAGCCTTCATATATTTGAATGTATACATCATATTGCTATTTACCAAGACTTTACATAAAATGTTTTAGTTATTCTTTATATTTTTGTTTTAGAATAGATTTAGATTTACAGAGATGATGTAAAAACTGTACACAGGTTTCCCATTTCCCTCACATTCAGTTTCCTCTATTATTATCTTATGGTAAACTTGCCATGATCAGTGAACCCAAGTTGACCCATTATTATTAACTAAACTCCTTACCTTGTGCAGATTTCTTTAGTTTTCCTTAGTGTCTTATTTTTATTTTTTAAAGATTTTATTTATGTATTTTTAGAGAAGGGGAGGGAGGGAAAAAACATCAATGTATGGTTGCTCTTGAGCTCCCCCTAATTGGGAACTGGCCCGCAACCCAGGCATGCGCCCTAACTGGGAATCGAACCAGCGACACTTTGGTTTGCAGGCCAGCACTCAATCGACTGAGCCACATCAGCCAGGGAAAGTTTTCCCTGGTGTCTTTTTTTTTGTTCTAGGATGCCATCTGGATACCACATTACGTTTAACCATTTGATCTCCTTATGCGTCTGTGACTATGACAGCTTCATGGCGTCTGTTGCCTTTGACAACCTTGACAGTTTTGAGGACCGCTAGCTAGGTATTTTATAGATTGTCCCACGACGGGGATTTGCCTTTTGTGTTTCTCATTATTAGATTGAAGTTCTAGGTTTGGGGAAGAAAGACCACAGAGGTAAAATTCCGTTCTCATCACATCATTCCAATCCTATGTCCATTGTATGTACTGTCAACATGACCTATCACTGATGAAGTTAACTTTGCTCACCTGGCTGAAGCTGTGCACGGGGTCTCCGTAGTAAGGTGCCCTTTATTCCTTTTCTGAACTAAACTCATTGGAAGGTCCGCATGCAAAGCCCACATTTAAGGAATGGAAAATAAGATCTACCTTGAGGAAGGATAATCTACATAAATTATTTAAATGCCTCTATCTGTAAGATTTCACCTTTTCTCTTCTCTCATTTTATATATTTATTCAAATGTTTGTTTACATCAGTATGGACTCATGGTTATTTATAATTCAATATGACTCTACTTACTTTGTCAAAATTTTCCAGCTTTAGTCATTGGAAGTCTTGTCAGTTGAAGGCGTGGTGTCCCTTTGACACCCTCCTATCATTGTATTTCTGTTTTGATTACCTATTTTTTTTCTGGCACTAGAAGATGCTTCATGCTCTTGTATTTTTCTTATCTTAGTCCTAGAATTAGCCATTTCTGCAAGAATCATGGCTCCTTCATGAAGATGGCATTCAAAACCAAATTCTGGGTGCTAAGTATACTTGGTGCTGCTGAGGCATGATTGCCCCTAGGTCCTTTTAGATGAGGGAACAGGGAAGTATAATGTCTATACTAACACATGTATTACACTTACCTATATCTGTATCTACATCTGTATTTGTCAGTGTCTACATTATGCTGAACGAATTCATAAGATGTCTCCAACTTAATCCATTACCACCTAGATCATTCTAGCTTCTCTCCTTGCTTATCTCTAAACTTCCTTTCCAGCAGTAAGAAACCAGGCTCTCACACACCACATGCTGTCCATTTTCTTAATTGTTCAGTTCTAGTTTCAGAATCATTCTTTCTCATACCTACAGAAAACAACTTTGTCAGTTAGAGTCCAGTTCTTTGGTTCAGTTCCATAGTTCTTTTTCCTTTAGTCTTATAGACTCCATTGATATCCAAAGTTATTAAGGTTAGAAAGTTACTCCTACATCACTTTCAGTTAGGTTGGATAGTACATGTGTAATATAATATTATTTTTGTAACAATAGGCATTCTATCTTAGGATATCCTGACCTACTAAATGATTTTTTCAAATTTCCATACATGTACAAAGGGCCCATGGACAAGACAAAGGGGGATAGGATTGAGGGTGGGAGGTGAGGGTGGGTGGTATGGAGGAAGTGGCGGGGGGTAGAGACAATTGTACTTGAACAATAGAAAAAGGAAAAAATAAGAAAAATAAAAATTAAAAAAACTTACAAATTTTAACACACTGAGAACTTGTGCTAGCCAACTAAATAATTTTGTGAAGATTTGAAAATAAAGGTTCTCCTGTTTCTAGTTAAGAAGGAAGGGAGGAAGGAAGGAAGGAAGGAAGGAAGGAAGGAAGGAAGGAAGGAAGGAAGGAAGGAAGGAAGGAAAGAAAGAAAGAAAGAAAGAAAGAAAGAAAGAAAGAAAGAAAGAAAGAAAGAAAGAAAGAAAGAAAGAAAAAGAAAGGGAGAAAGAAAGAAATCATACATTAAGGTTGATTCTTTGTTCTGGTTGTCTAGCATGTTCTCATGCTCTTCTTTATCCCTGATAATCTTCCTTGTTATGCAGCCAACTTTGTCTGAACATAATATAGCTGCATTTATTTACTTTATGTAATCAGGGTTAAAATGGTTCTTTGTTTACCCATTCCTTTAATTCATCTGGCTTTAAATTTAAAGTAATTTTCTTGAGGACAACATGTCTTTAAGACATGTAGTTGGGCTTTTTTCTTATTCACTCTGTCATTCTCTATCTTTTAATTTGTATATTCACACCATTTACATTGAAAATGATTATTGACATATACTGTTAATATCTACACTTTTTATAACTCTGTTCTATTCATTCTAGGTATTCTCCCTTTATTTGTTGTTGTTCATTCTTTTCCTGCTTTCTCCGGTTTTAATTTTGATTGAGCATTTATATGATTCTATTTTATCTCTTCTCTTAGTGTATCAACTATACCTATTTTTTAGTGATTTACTGCATAGTGATCTAAAATATATGTTTGCAATCCATGTTTTTAACTGATCTGTGTGCACTGCCTAATTACACTATATTACTCTATTGCTTTCTCTTCTCTCTGGTGACTGCTGGTATTCGTTTCGCTTTTGCATAGACTACTATCACCCAATACGTTATTACTAGTGTAGCTTAAACCAAATAATTATTTTTCAAAATAATTACTAATAGAAAATTATATTTTATTTTAATTTAGTCCACCTCTCATGTTTTACCTTTCTTAGTTTTGACCTGTTTATGACCATATTATTTCCTTTTCTCTTGAGAAACTACTTTTGACCTTTCTTGCAGAACAAGCCTGCTGATGAAAAATTTCTTCAGGTTTTATTTGTCTGAGAAGGGTTTTACTTCTCTTTACTTTTGAAGAAGACTTTAACTGAATGTAGAAATCTAGGTTTTGTTGTTGTTTTCAATTCTTTAAATATTTTATTCCATTATCTTATTTCTCGCATAGTTTTTAATGAGAAGGCTGCCGCAGTTATTCTTGTTTCTCTCTGTGCCCATGATGTTTTTCATAATATATTTGTCTTTGATTTTCTGCGATTTGAATATCGCATACTGATTTATGGCTACTTTTGGTATTTATCCTAGGGTGTTCTTTAAATTTCCTGTGTCTGTCGATTAGCGTTTCCTGGATCTGTAGTTTGTAAAGCTTCAGTCACTGTGATATCAAATATTCCTTCAGGTTCTTTTTATTTCCTTGTCCTTCTGGTGTTCAGATTATATATATGTCACACTTTTTCAAATTACATCAGAATTCTTCTATGTGTTCTTCTGCTACATTTTCACTCTTTTTTTGCCTTGCATTTATGTTTTAAAGTTTCTATTGAACTGTCTTCAAACTCGCCAAAGATGTGTTGAATCTAAAGATGACTCTGTTAAAGGTTTTATTTGTTTTATTTCCAATGCAGTGTTAGTAATTTCTATTTTTATTGTTTCTCAGAATTTCCATCTCTCTGTTTACTTTCCCCTTCTCCCAATTCTGTATATTTAGGTTCAATTCTGTCTCTTTGAGTTACAGATTTAATGATTGAGGCTTTTCTCATAGTTCTATAAGAAGCCAACAGAGTTGTGGGGAAGGGGCCTTTCATAATCTCGTGGCTTTGGTGGAAGAAGAGGCTACTAAGCCCCATACATTATTTTGTTAAAATAAAAAAAGAAGTAACAGTAGATTCAGAGCATTAAGCATAACAGACACAAAATGCTTAGTTACCATATGTCTGAACCTTTCCATTATCATGAAATCTTTTATTTCCAGACTGGTTTCTCTGATTTCCAATTGCAATCACTTGAAAAAAGGCAAAGAAATTTTGTTTTTCTGGAGATTTCACGATTGCAGCAATATTGACAACTAATAGCTATGCAAACTATTCACTGTCTCTAAACACATCTTAGTTAGAGAATAAGTTCTCAAGTGCTGATATTTTTGTTCCATTTTGAACTTACATAACTTGATTAAATGACTCTCCTCCATCAATTACCAGCATGAGTTTATGGTGTTCTATAAAATATAACCTTAGCTTTTTTGTTGCCACTTTGTGAAAATCAGATGATTTATGCAAGTGATTCATGCATTGTAATTGCAAAATTGCCTTAGAACTTAGTAACTTTAAAAATATGACCTCAAGTGACTTCAGCAAATTAAGTAAAATTTCTTCAGTGAAAGTTCCAAGGTAACTTAATTTGAATGCCCCAATATCTTACCGTAAATTGAGAATGAAAATCTATGGGATAATTTCCTAAATAGTTTTAACTTTTGGAACATATTGTCCATTAAACATAATGTGACAGTAGAGTTTCAGAGCCTTGGAATAATCACAAAATCATTTTAAAAACATTTTGTTCTTAAAATTTGATCTAGAAAATACTTGGATCTCAGTACATTGTCTACCAAGTATCAGAAACCATGGAGTAGACATACATCTTCCCAGATATTTTATTTTGTTTAAACACTTGGAGAGCAAAGTTCACTTAAAATTTGAAACTGATATGAGTAGGCCATAAAATAGGAGGAAAAGTTAAGATAAATTAAATCTTCAAAGGAAGATTCCAAGCACACTAGGGTTTTGTGATCTTGCCTTTATCACACAAATTCTTCAGTGCTAAAATTCTTACTTTCATTTTCTGTTAGGAATTCATTACTGGATAAGTTTTAAAGGCAGAACATTAAGATTCAAATTAAAACAGTGAATAACTGAAAAAGAAAAATAATTCACCACAGCAAGAGAAAGATAAAATATTTAGGAATTCACATAAAAGAGATGCATTGAATTTATGTATCAGTCAGCATTCCATTTAAGTGATGGAGAAGCAGGATTTGTTATAGCAATTAGAGTTTTTGAAATGGTGTGAGCTGGTAGAGATATATAAGCAAAGCAATTCTCTCTGCCTTAAGTTGGACTTGGCATTGTTATAGGTCTGCCAAATCAGCAAGCAAGACAGGAAGTTGAATCTTGGTGAGGACAGAGTGTCACAGTAAAATCTGTACCTATAAAGACAAACTGAGACCTTATCTCACTATTTTCAATGTTGATGTCATGAACCATCCAGAAAAGGGTAACACTTCAACCAAACGGTGGCACAAAGTTCATATCGGTATTCTTATTCCCAAGGAATGTGTCGGTAAGAACAGGAAGGGTCCATTCTGGAGACAACCGACTTTGTGAAGATTTTCAAGAAAGAAAAGCTTATAGTTAAAGTAAGAATGCACTCACTACACCGGATTTGTTGGAGTTTCATCACTGGACCACAGCAGGTTCTAAGCACTGCAGTATATGAGTACGTTCAAGAAAAAGTAACAATTTCTTGGTCGAGATTATTTGCACTGTAGACAATCCTGTCTGACTGGAGACAAATTGCATCTCTTTGTTTCAAGAAGGACTTGATAATTTGGTGGTTGCTGAAGGTACTCAAATGTATGTTATAAGATAAATGAAGCGCTGGAGAAAAAGGAGAGAGAAAAACTAATGATTTCTGGAAATTAATGGGAAAACAAATGGAATAAAAAAAGAAAGAAAAAAGAGAGAAAGAAGAAGGACGGGGAAAAGTTGCACCAACTCTCATCAGGAGACACTTTTTAGAAGTTATTTAATCCTTTCAGCAAATTTCCGGAACAATATTTCTAATTCATATATTTTTTTTTATTTTACAAATGACTAATTACAAAAGCAGAGAATTGAGTAAATGGCCCACAAACAAGTAGTAAATGCTGGAGCAGAAATTTAAATTCAGATTTATTTCATTCCATTAACTTCCACTCCACTATCCTTCCTCATGAATCTAAGCAGAAAATTCCAAGATGATTCTGCTTAGGTCTGAAGTCGAAGATCCAGAAAGCTAAGGGCTCTGTGTGAACTTGTATTACTTTAAATACACTGCTTTGTACAATAATATGAAAATGTGGATATCCATGTTTTTGTTTAAACAAACTATGTTTACTATGACTTCTTAGTGGATTGGGTTTTTTTTACTGGGTGTTTGTTCTTTTCATCTTGAATTTCAAGCAATTTATTGGGTTACTTTTCCCAGTGCTTGATAGCATTGAGGGCACATCCCAATGATTTCTTGCCACTTTTGGATGTTCAAATTGTATTAAGTTATGACCTTCACATTACGTGTAATTAGAAGTCTCCTTTCTCCCATTTAAGCCTCCTCGGGCTGAGAAGCCCACCCAAGGGAGCAGGTGTCAGGGGATACTTCTCAGAGTCTAGTCTTTTCATCTTCCTGCAGTCACTTTGACCACAGTCAGCAATACCTGTTCATGCTCTTTCATGCCAAAATTATGAGGACAAAAGGGTAAAATAAATAAATGAAAAGCTTCTTCAGCGGGTATTGTGGTTTATTGATTGCGTATAATGTTTCAAGGCAGATATAAAAATAGTGGGTATTTCACATGGCAATCAGACTTTTTATAACCCTAAGATTCTAGGGGCATTTGCAAAATGAGGAACTGTGTGTGTAAGTCTTGGGCAGAGATGCAGCTGGAGAGAGCTTTTCTGGCTGCCCCTCCTGGCTAATAATTCCACTCTCTTACACTGGCTTCATTGAAGCCTTGCTCGCTTTGTTTTGCAAAGTGAGGAAAAAGCCTCCCCACTCCCTGTCTTATAAACATTCAACACTATTCTAATGGAGCTCTATTTACTCTGATGCATCTCTGACTTGTAAATGCAGGTTGCAGGTAGATGTCTTGGGTAAGAGGTGTCAGATGGTTTTGTCCTTTCTTAGCACATTGTGTAGATGCATCTAGCTATAGTCTTTAAAACGTGGTGGTATTTTAAAGCAATCAGTTTCAGCTTTGGACATTAGCCAACATGCTAAAACAACAACAAAAAAATCCCATTTTAGGTCCTGTTACCTAAGTACTCACCTTTGGAAATATTTGGAGAGAATGTGCCAAAAGAATTGTTTGCATTATACAGATCTAAATAATTCCTCCTCTTGGTTAATTACATGTAGATAATTTTGTGTCGGAACGATTACCTGACACAAAAAGACTGGCTTTTTCAAAAATTAGCAAGTAAGAAGCATGGTAATTAGTTTTCCCAATAACCAAAAATTAGGCCCAAAGTACATTTTTTTTGTTTGTGCCTTAAAAAGTAATCTCTGCTATCAGATTTTAAATTGTTCACAAAGTATTTCCAGATTGTATTTGGAAATCTCCAGTTTGTTTTGAAAATACTAGCAGAATCTTAATTATAATAGTGCTACTGGGCACCATTAACTCCTTTCAGATACATTTATGCTGAAAAAATGGTAACTGCAAGGCTCCAGTTTGTAAAATAAACACAGGTGTTGCTGAGTCCTGGCTGGTGGGCCACCTACAGAAGAATCATTCTTTCCAAGCAGTCAGGAAGAAAGGGAGAGGAGAGGAAGATCAGCGAGGTCAATTCAAGAGCTGCTGAATGTCATTCAAAAACAAAGGTGGCTTGTCACATGGCTTATGCCTTCAGTTAAGAAAGGAGTGGGTGGGGAACATGTCTGGTCTTAAGAGGTGCACATGAACACACATGCTTGCACACACTTTCACATCCCTCTTGCCCCAAAGGTGTTGGGTGAATGCATTTTCCTGGTATTAAGATGCCACCAGATGCTGTAGTTTAAAATGTTGAACTTGTCTATGAGAAAAAAACAAATTGAGGTTTTATTTCTTCCCTTTGGAAACCCTAATTTTAAGTATCAGTGAAGAAATACTTTTTTGACTTCTAGATGCAAAATAAATATCCAGATTAAAAATCCTCACACCTACAACTGGACCTTGGTTTATCCATGACCCAAATTTTTTGTCATATTTCTGTCTTGATATGTATTAACTGGAAAGGGATGAGATATTCACAAAGAAAAAAAATACCTAAGTGAAAATGCTGCTCTCAATGTTTTAGCCTCCACTGAGGCCCTTATGAGAGTGAGTGAACTGTGGTGCCCCAAAAGATGGGGCACTCGCTAAGTACTAAGAGGTGCTTCAGGCTAACTGTTCGCTGAATTCCTTTGACAAAGCTTTTCGCTAACCCTAGGCCCTATCCTAAGGAGACCGTTAAACATTACAGTCCTAGTCACTAGAGAGACTCCCCAGAGGACACTCACACACATTGCACCCTGGAGCATGGGTGGCTTGCTTGCTCTCTCTTACTTTCTCCCCAGCACTACCCCCACCTCAATCTGGGCATCCAGCTATAGAGCTTGGGCTTTTGTGTGAGGCTCTATACTAGTGATTTTCAAACTTTTTCATTTCATGGTGCACATAAACTTATTACTAAAATTACTAATCACTACAACACCCTAAAATATGTTTTTTGCCAATCTGACCAAAAATTGGTCTAATTCTGATTCATTCACACTGGACAGCTATTGCTGAGTTGGCTGTTGCCATATTTTTAATTGGATAATCTAAGGGAAAATAGATCAGTGCCCCTGACTGGATAGTCAGGTATTGCATGTTTTAAAAATTCTTCCAGAGCACAGGTTGAAACTTGCTGGTCTACACAAACATTCTGTGATTATATGTCCGGAGGACAAACTATAGACTCTGCCTGCTATGAACATTTTTGGACTATTTCTGATCAACCGGGAAAAGGGAGGTGAGAGGCAAGGCATGTCTTGAACCAAATAAAACCATATTAAATCCTACGTATTTAATAACAACATATTTTTTAAATGTCCACTTGAGCTAAATTTTATGTTAGCAGCTCATATAGGAACTTGTGATCCTGCATTAGTACAATAAGGAAAAAATATACAAGATGGATTCAATCTGGAACGCTTTCTTAAACTGAGGACCGTCAGTCAGTAGGTAGAAACCTGATCCGAATCAAGCATCTAAGGCGACCAGTCGCTGATAAAGGTACCGGCAGCCAAGTGCACTCACTCTGTTCTTCTTGATCCAGGAAGTCGGCTCAGATTCAACGGAGAAGAACTAATCCAATCCTCTCTGATTGCACTTCCAGCGGCAGCCTTTCTCCGTGTTCACACACATAAAACAAGAGTCTAGTGCCTGATGTGTGTCTGCGTGGGAGAGACTGGCTGTGAACCAGGGAGTTTCTCCTGCTCGGATTCTCTCAAACACAATCAGACTGTCACCAGCTTGGCATGAGTTTGGTGCATTTCTCAAACATTTTCTTTTTTCTACACCAAGAGGATCATAGATCATAAGCATGAGCCACCAGGCCTGAGTCATTGAGCCTCTTTTGAACAGAAGCTTATGGACCTGATCCCTGTTCTGAGTTAATGTCTGTGTGTTGATGTAAATCGCAAATGAAGAAGGGAGAGTATGTGATGTTCTTTTGTGCCATTAGTTAGATTAAAATAGAGAATGGATCACTGTTTATACCTTAAAATATTGTTAATTATACCTAGGAATATACTCAAGTCTGCTTTATTTTTCTTTCTGCTATATACATTGAAAAGTAGCATTTAGTTAAGTATTTAAGGTATGTTTTTCCTATGTAGATGAAAAATAGCAATCTCATAATGTTACATTCTGCTGAATACATTCAAGGAAAGCTCAGGGTGTGTGCGCAGGTGTGTGAGTGTGTGTGTACATGTGCTAATGTTCCCTAGAACCCCTTGGATGCTGAACATATCCTCCTCAAAATTGACCCCCCTCTCCTACCTTGTTCCTTCTCTGGTGCAACATGAAGGCAGAAAACTAGTATTATTTGTGTTGCCATCTCAAAGAAGTCCAATGGCAAGGGTCCTATCTTCTGACTAGAAGTATAAAATTACTAAGAAATAAACTGAACTAACAAGCAAAATAGAGACAGACTCACAGAGAGCAGGATGACAGCTGTGGGGGGAAGATAAGGGGTGGAGGGATCGAGAAAACAGGACTCATGGACATGGACAACAGCACAGTGATTGTGGAGGGAAGAGCGTATAAAGGGGATAAATGGTAATGGGAAAAATACAATAAAAAATTTAAAAAAGAAATACGTCAAGTAAGAAACAGAAGAGAGGACAATGGAAAAGTACGTAAGATAGAAACATTGGGTGAAGCAGTTTATTGATGGCTGCTTTCCAAAACCTAATTTCAAGGTGAAATAACTTTTAATTATACCATTTGTGTGTAGAACATTTTCATCAGAGAAGAGAGAGCTCAGTGGGAGAGGTGGGGGTGGGGTCACCCTCTGTGTGTTTGGCCCAGTGTTAACCCTTTCACAGACTTCTCCTTGATGTGAGCTGAAATCAGGCATGTGCTACGTGCTCCCGTGTGAGCCTGCAGATTAATGGCAGGCATAGCAACTGCCAGGACATTGCACTGTGAACAGGCATTTCCAGTTCAGGTAGGAATAATAAAAAATCACTTGCTATTATACTTATGGTATAAAAGTATAAGTGTTTGTGTGTTCGTGTGTTTTTATTGTATAGCGCGTTGTCTGTGATGGCCATATCTCTACAGGCGCCACGATCTCATTCTGAAAATCATTCTCTTATGCCCTGCCCATGGCGCAGATATAATAGGTGTGGATAATTGTCTGCGTTACCTCGACTCCAGAGATTTAGGTAATTCAGCAAAAGTGGCATAAACAGTAAGAAACGTATCTTCAAAAGAACAAAGTTATTCCAGGTTCCAGCCCAAGCTGGAAGTCGGTCTCAAAAAAAGATGATACACCCTACTAAATGAATATTTATACAGATAGAAACAATTTCTAAGAGGTGAGAACCTACATACAATCCAAGTATCACTGGAATCTTTACGCTCTTAGTAGGGGATCATCTTTCTCATTCCTGGCATGTGGGTGGGACCCTCTGCCCCTGACAGAGCCCAGGAGCAATGCCAGCACCCAGCACCCACTGGGGCCTGCATTTCCACTGCAGGACCTAGCGAGGGAAGATATGGTCAGCGCTTCTGGAAATGTTTTAGAGAACCCTCTCAACAGCTCTCTGAGGTTGCCACGGAGTACAATGATTTCAGAAGCTTCTCCTTCCCACCTACCATTGCCCCATGTCTGTGAGTGGCAGATAGGCTCATGTGTGAGATATTTGGAGAAAAGCTATCTCTAAACATCGTTACATAGAGAAAGCCTTCATCTAGGATAATTATGCTTTTGATATGAATTCTGAGAGATTATTCTCTTCTCATATTAAACTGGTGTTGTGCCATCACTGTTGAAGAATAGTGAGGACAACTGAGATATCAGAATTTATATAACAGCATTGTACTCAATCTGGAACAACTGAAGTTTGGGAAGCAGGACAGGACAAATTAATCCTATACTCAGTAACATGATCTTTTATCATGAGTGTTCTATTTGCTGGGAGAAAAAAAAAAAAAAACAAAATCTCACCTGCTTTATTAGCAGTGGCAAACTGTATGGGTGTTCATGCTTCCATAGTAATTTTCCCCAATCAGCATCAACAGGAAACGCGCAAAATGTTCTCCATTTCTAATTTGCACTCCACAAAAACGGTCAAGGCAGGACTCCTCTGAAGGAGAGGGTGTGTGTGTTCTCTCTTTTATCTCACTTGTTTCCTTTCTTTCATCTTCGCATGGCAGGCTGCAGTGATCTAGCCCAGTTCTCATGCCCTGCAGGTCATATAATTGAACGGTACAGGGAATGGGCAGATCTGTTTCATCACAAGTGACTTAACCACATCCTCCGAGTTTGAAATTAGTGCAGCTGAAAATATGGTGAGAAAAGAATCACATCCAGATGACATTTTGCAAGTCCTCCCCAATCTGGTTCAATCTTGCGGTTGTTTCCTTTCTGTTTCCTCCCAAGCATGCTATGGTTTATGAATTTGAAATCTGCTAGCAGTTCTTCAGGCTAAAGACACAGCAAATAATTTCCATAGGTTGTGGAGATTTCCTGATTAATTTTTGCATTGCCATGCCGATCTCTTCTCCATTTCTTCATTTCTAGGATTATATTACAATTAATCAAACAGGGATTATAACGTTGTATTAAATTTGATACATATAAATTGTTATTCTCCATATCTTTTTTTTAATATATCGTGATTTCTGCTATTTAAACACACACATACACATACACACACCCCAGCAACACCACCGCTACCACCACCATTATCTTTTAATCTTTTAAAGACTGTAGCATTCATTTTGGAACTTTATACCACTTAGTAATGGCTGATAGTGGTTCTGAAATCTTAAAATACCCAGTATGCGGTGGTGAGTGCAGTCCATTTCAGGATGAATAGCATTATTTTTAGAAGTGCTTGTGAAATGACTGTTATCATTTATTTTGCATTTTTCTTCAGTGAGTGCTCATGGACAAATGCAAGCTCATATACTCTTTTTAAAGAATTTTCCTCTTTTTAAAAAATCAGTTTATGGTATGTATATCTATGATTTGTTACTTCCACATTGCTACAAGAATTGTAACTCAATTCTTTTCTCCCAGAACAAATAAACAGTTTTGGTCTAATTATATTTTGGGCATCTACAAAAGATTTTTCATATGAATTGGGGCTTTTAGGGGAAAAAGCCTGTAGATTAATTTGTTAACTGCATCACCTCAGGTTATAATGAACTCTGAAAAAACAATAGTAAATACTATACAATATGTATGCTGTTTATAATAATAATGTTTATGATAATTTATATTATTACCTCTTAGCTGGAGCCATCAGTCAGTGCCTACCTAGCAGGGGTTACTGTTTCCACCTGTGTCTGTACATGGGGGTAACCAACTGGTCATCTCTCAGAGTCTGCCTTTGTTTCATGAGCCTGCTCAGTTCTACTCTTGAATTCTTATAAAACCTAAACAATTAATTGATTTCTTTTTTTGGTTAGCGCTTCAAACACTGGAATGTAGTTACTTAAGTCAATGTGTTTAAATGTAAATCTAGATTCTCTGGCCTCAGAAATTTAATATTGTGTTGGTAGCAACCGAACATTAAGTACTATAGTATCTGAAGATAGCGGATTATTAGGCAAAAATTTTGCTGCCACCAGATCAGTTTACAACAAAATACAACTCTCAATAGGAAAGTCTAATGTTAACTTCAGTTCTGCAGGAAAGATCACATGCCGATCATGTTAGAGCTTGTTCATTCTGAGAACATGTATGTAGCTTGCTTCTTTTTAGAAGCCTTTAGAAAAAAAGTTTAGTTGGGTTGCCTCTAGGTTTCAGAGGTGAAGTAGAACAGTAATTAATTGTTAGCGACTAAACACTGGTTGGGTTGGTATGTAACATTAAAGATAATTTCCATTAGCTCTGCTTTCAAATGTTCTCTAAACTTCAGGGACTACATCCATAATAAAACATCTTAGGGGTAGAAAAGATCTTCTGTTGAAAACATCTTTTAACAGACATTCAAGGTGAGCTTTAAGATATGTGTCTATATATGAGTCCCCACTGGTTGTTCCTCAGCATACAGTAGAGCTATTCAAAACGTGCTTTGGAGATCACTGCCCATTTGAGCAAAGTTTATTGCATGCTTCTCATGAGGCAAATGCAGAAATAAAGAGGATTTAAAAAAAAACTTACAGCAATTTTACCTTGTCAGGGAATTCATGTCCACAATCAGTAGGTTCATATTTTATGTTTTTTTTTTTTATTTTACATTTAACGTTTCCAACAATTTGTTTTACTGTATTTTACAAAATTATCCAGGATGGATTAAAACACTTTTATCAGAAGCTTCTTCTCCAGATATAGTTGAAAAACCATTACTCTGGAGGCTTTATTCTTGTATATTATCTAATTGTCACAGGTTTTCTATTCTTTTTCTTACTGTACACACTTTAAAGCTCTCCAGAACAGGTTTATGTAGTGTGTACCATTATTCGAAGTGAAATTTTATACAGGTTAAGACAAAAAAAAAAACCCTTCAGCTATATTTTCTTAACTGCAGGGCTGTATTTAAAATTTGAAAGAACACGAATAGCTTCTTTGATCCTTAGTGAGGGAAGTCACACTGCACTGTCAGGCCCTGTGCTTCCAGAGCCCAGGCAGCCACGGATAAGGGAGCTGTCTGTTCTGCACCACAGATGGGCACACTTGGTGCTCGATAAATACCTTAACAGCTAAAATAATACAACTCGAAACGTCTGACTTTCCAGAAAGCCTGCCACTATTCTGAGAAATGGAAAGGCTCTGCAGAAAGTCCTTCCTTGGATTTGGACTAAGCAAGGTGCTGGGTTTACACGTTAAGGGGTCTCCTCAGAATGCACAAGCCAGGGATCATTTGAAAGAAAACAGCTGTGCTTCTTGGTGGGTTCCGTTACTCCAAGAAAGGCTCCTCATTTCTCCTGCCAAACCAATCTGGAGGTACTTCTGCCTAGAGGAGGTTGATATGGGCAGTGATATGTTGTGAACATGACTAGTAATCTGATGGTGGAATGCTGCTCCGATTCATAAATAAATGTTACATTTTATAAATTTTTATTATTTTGAGTGTTGAAGTTGAGCTACTTTTTAATCCTAAATGCTGTGACTGAATGAAGATGAAATATTGCAAAAATCATGGGCAACGCACACTTATTTAATCTGTTACACTAAATCTCTGAGCTAAATCATTGAGTCCAAGGTATGTGTGTGTTCTTTTTATTTCAAAGGTACCTGATATAAGGACTATGGACCCACAAATCATATATCATCTACCTGTATAGTGCAGTGTGTATTTAAACTAAAGTAGTTATTAATGCAATGATAGTTAGCATACCTAAAACCCAGTATCAGTAAAATAAAATTATATATTGAATTTCAAATACACATTTGATATACACGTGCAGGTAATTTTATTTTCGTATTGCTATACTTCTTAGTGTTTTTTTCAAAAAATTGTACTGTAAAGTTTTCAATCTCTTAAATTGTAGAGTCAAAGAAGAAACTAAGTTATTTTTCACAATGTTTATATAATACCTTCACTTATTAAACAGGTATTTGCTGAAAATATAGCTATCGCCAGACAGTGTTCTAGGCAGTGAGGAAGGAGCAGTGACTAAATTGAACAAAAATGCCAACTCTTTTCCACTAAAATGTGTTTTAATAGTAGCACAGCTTTTTCTCTCTATTTCTCTTTTTTGGTCTGTGGTTAATCACTACATGTCACCTCCTAAAATCCTATGCTCTTTGTAATTATGAATTTTAATAATGATTTTCTACAATATATCAGAAGGATAACAAAACAATTTCTGATTCTAAGTAGAAATGTGATGCTTGACTCCCAATGTGGATTGAATTCTATTTAGTCTTCATTACCACCTTAAAGTGCTTACATATAAAAGTACTTTATAATATTGGTGAACTTAAAACTTAAATTCACAGTAATGGACAGCTTCTTCCTATCTAACTTTATAAGATTTGTTGTTGTTCATATATTGCCATTTTACATGTGCAGTGAAGAAAGCTAAAAACCTGAGAACAGTACCCTAAACAGTGTCACTTAAGTACTCGGTACTGGTATTGCTTTAAAATGTATAAAAACAACACACATGCACACTTATAAAATGCAAGTAATACGGAAAGTAACATTTTTAAAAATAATATTTCCTCTTTATTAACACTAACTACTATTAGCAGGTTCTTTTGCACCATTCCGTTTTTAGGAAAAACGAATTAATTAACTAATACATAAATAAGTGCATATACCAACACAAATATCCATGTTTCTACCTATTCATTTTTCAAGTTTATTTACACAAAAGCATCATGTTGCACAGGTCATTTCAGGCTTTGCCTTGTGTAATTAATATCACACTTCATCTTTATATCATGTGGAGGCACTTAATTCCTTTTCTCTACTGTCGTCCATCACATGAATGCAGCATCCTTTACTTACCCTGTCTCCTACTGAGGTCACTAGGATTGTTTCTATGCAGAAATATTCCTTAATGAAGCAGATAGCTAAAGAAATCATTTGTAGAAACTCAAAGTGAAATCCTCTATTTGTTTGTGATTTCAGGGTTTGCCAATATTTGCTTACCTGTCCCTCCAAGAAACTTCTGAATGTGTCTATTCTATTCTGGAAGCTGTCCTGGCCTTTCTGCACAGAAGGATGCATCCAAGGACTATAGGACCCCCCCTGACTTTGCCTGTGAGGGTTCAGGTTGGCTTCACAAGGAAAACACATGTTAATCTGGTGGAACTAATCCTTCCTGGGACCTGACCCAAGGCTAATCCATAAAGAATCAACTCAGAGTTACCTGTGACAATGAATGATGTCCCTGTGGAGGGCAAAGACATTGAAAAAATATATATATATATAATTCTAATCATGCCCCTCATCCTATTTAAGGAAGAACAACTTCTGTTTCACTTACTTTTGTTCCTCTAAGAGCTAACAGTAAAGTTCAGGAAAAAAAAACAAAACCCTGAAAAGTAAAAAAAAAAAATGCAGTACTAGAAACATGGCAGATAAAAAAGGGATACGACCCTAAATGAATGATTTACTCTTATCGATGCAAGTTGATAGTCATATAAAGAAACACCAGGGACGGGGTCATATCACAATGATTTATCACCACGTATTACTGTTAAACACGAGCATTCATGATCTGAGCATATAGGAAAGCAATAAGAATATACGAAAGAGCACAGCTTTTCCCTAAGGACGCATTGGCGGCTGCAGAGAGCTTTGGGTTTCTAAGAACAGAAACAGCACGCTATCAATATAAAGAAGTGTCATGTCACTGTAAATTCTGGGGTAGAATATATCACTGGACTTGAAGTAAATTTCTGATAAGGGATTTGGTTGGAAAGGATTGCTTTTGGCTGCTCTGCGTCGATGACAGCTGCTTCTGGGAGTCCCGGGTAGCTCGCCTCTCGCTGACCTCAGTCATCATCGCTGTCGCACTGGCAGGGCTGGGGAGCCCCTCTGGCAACCCTTCTTAATCGCTGGCTGCCAGACACTGCTCTGCACTCCCAGCAGGTCACTGTGCAGAGTGCGGGATTAACACTTATGTCTGCTACTCACTGCCAGGGACTGAGCGTCGCCCGTCCCCCTGGTCAGAAATGAAGGGATCCGCAACTGGCAACTATGGGAAGTGCTGTTTTAATATCACAGTATATTAATAATTGTTACATTATCATGCTTTTAAGGTTTCTAATTCTTGTTTATTTTTAAAAGTGTCCTCCATCTCATGCCAATGCCACAGAAATCCCAGTAATTCTTATTTTCCACTTATTTGTTAATGAAGAAAGCCAAAAGTTCAATGCAAAAGCCTTATTAGAGAAAATAAAATGATAAACGACAGCTGTCATAATGCTATTATTCGGTGGCCTCTTATCTATTGGTAATAGCATGTATGCACAGCATGATAATTAAATATGAGGAAGAGTATACAGCTTAGATTATTAGTCTTACAAAATCAACATTGTGAAAAGAACAGTGCCCTACCATAACACTAGAGATGTATATATGAATTAATATAGCTGTACAAATAACTAACTTCTTGGAAAGAATAAGCCAATTTCTTAAATAAGAGATAGGTTTCTAACAAAGTGCTCTCATTCCATGGGCGACTTAGGTTCTTGTTCTGTTATTCAGAATAAAAATGGGTTTCAAGTTTCTGATAATGACATAATTGAATATTCAGACTTTTATTTGCTTATTTTGTTGAAAAGCAAGTCGTCTACCCACCTTTTACCTTACGCTGCTTTAACAGGTGAAACATTCATTACTCCCTGACATAAAATTCTCACTGTTTTTTAGTATGATT